>JAVJIF010014450.1:0-107752 GCA_038442645.1 Agave tequilana | reverse complement strand
CAGCGACTCCAAGAATTGGAGGCCTTAGATGATAAACGTCTACAGGCCAACAACAAATCGAGCTCTATCAAGCCTGGATTACCAGAGCCTTCAACAAGAAAGTTAAAGTGCGAACTTTCAAGAAAGGTGACCTTGTCTTAGCCGTCAGAAGACCTATGGTGATGACACATAAGACAAAAGGAAAATTCCAGCCCAAATGGGAAGGACCGTTTGTAGTAGAGTCACTCTACTCAAATAGATCATATCGCCTCATAACTTCAAATGGCGATACACTCATGATGCCGATCAATGGCAGGTTCCTGAAGAAGTACTATCCTTAATAGTACTCTTCCGCTGATCAAGTTAAAATTACAGCTCTGATCAAAGCTCCAGATCCAAGAAAAGTTTCTTTCCTCTATTAGGTCATATCACGGTAGATCGATAACAAGCTAATCGGGCACTGACTGTACCATGATGCATGATGTAAATATTGATAAAGAAACGAAAGGCGAAACTTGGGTTCTAATATTGCTATCTTCATTAACGTTCGACGCCTCCGACGGCTAAGGACAGAGGAAAATGTTGGCTTCTAAGCCTAACATAAGTCTTCGACAACTCACCATGCTGAGGGGAATAGCATGGCTAGCCCAACTCAAACGGTAGTTGGTAAAGACACCTCAAATCCGTTGATAGCTGAGGGTTTGCTAAAAATCCTAAGTGGATAAGATTCCACCCTCTCCTCTAAAATCCCTTACAAATTCTCATACACAGAATGGTAGGTCCACAAAATACAATCATTGCTACGTTAACACTATACCTCTGGTAATGAAAATTTTCAATACTCCCTATCGAGTACAAACCTTACTTGTCAACTCTATATGGAATAGCAAGCCTTCAAATTGTCATGTTAACACTACACTCTGACATTTTAAATTCTACTTGTCACTTCTCATCAGTAGAATGGCAGGTCCTCAAATTGCTCCCATCACGAGTCAATTTCTGTCAAGTTAATATCACACCTCTGACAAATATACTGTTAAGTTTAACATTACACTTCTAACAGTAATCAAGTTGCTGCCAAGTTCAATATTATACCTCTGACAATCATTTTCCCTCAGACTTCCATATCGAAGCTGAATGAACGATACTAAGTTTAACACCACACCTCTAGCGTCCAAGTCATTGCTAAGTTTAACAATACACTTAAGGCCATGACTTCCCTTTGACTTTCTTGTCAAAGTCGGGATGACCAATGCCAAGTTTAAAATTATACCTCTAGCATTACCCTCGCTGCCAAGTTAAACATTACACCTATGACAGTGATACTTTCAGCTTTCCCAAATCAAGCTGAAATATTTCTGAGTCAAGTTCAATATTACACCTCTGACTCACACCCTTGTCAAGTTAACATCACACTTCTGATAAGGTTTAATTCAACCCGTTAAGTTAATATCACACCTCTAACGGTAAAGATTTTCCTAGATCTCCTGCGAATCTAGTCTCACTTGTTATTCTCGTTAACAGAATAACAAGTCACACTAAAAACATTGTTAGGTTAATATTACACCGTTAACAGTGTTTTCATTAAATCCCTAGCTGGTCTTAATCAAGTAATCCCAAACCTCTGATGAAAACTCATCCTCCCCGGGGGTACAAATTCCTCCTGTCACTCTCCTTTATAGATTGGCAGTTCCATAAAACTTCTGTCAAGTTAATATCACACCTCTGACAGCATTGTTAAAATTCCTAAAATAGGATTTTTTTCTACAAACTTTGACTCGTTAAGATTATTACTATATTTTAGCAAGTTAAAGATCCTTTACTTCTATTCGTCCGACTTTCAATGCAAAAAAAGGGAGTTCAAGACAATAGAAGGATAAAAAAAAAGTGTCGCTTTATTTATACATGAAAGTGATACAAGACGCTCTCTTATACAATAAGATTGAGTGTTACAAAAAAAGAGTACAAAGATGTCCCTCTCTCTCAGTAAAGACTGCACTCACTCCTTGAAGTATGCTCACCACTCCAAGTGCAGGATGTTTGGAAGGGCGCCAAAGAAGGGCTGAGCACTATGATGATGATCGGAAGCTGATTACGTCACCATACATGACGTAAACATCGAAGGAGCCCATCGTTGACCAAGAACAGTGGTGTTTCTTGAGGTCGAAATGCAGCAGAACCTTCTGATCCTACCTGACCAACTGGTGCAGGCCATGATCCTTCATTGATGAACATCTCTACCACCAAAAAGTCATCTAATGAATATAGACTTTCGTCGATGTCACTTCTGGGGTAAGATTGGTGAAGGGAGGATTCGAGACCTTACAGGTGACGTCCCCTTTCCTGTGACCTGCAAGAGGACCATACCCACCACCATACCCACCACCATACCATTATGACCATGGAGAACACAGAAGCATGACTGGTGCATCGTGTCCAATGAGGTCTCGGCGGAGGTCAAATCCTCGTCTCCCGCAAATAGGGGCCATGACTTCTCCTCAATGGGTCGACCATCGAACAAGTTCGCTGGCCGATATATTCTCCCAAGGGCCCAGTGAATATGCGAAAGGATGATTGAGGCTACCTGCGAGAAGTAAAAAACCAGGAGACTAGAATCTAGAAACAAAAAGATTGAAGAACAGACGCGGCTATGACTGTGGTCTTCAGACGCGGGGATGACCCACGCAGCAAGTCAAAACTCTGTTATGACAGAAACAGACGCAATCAAAGTCGTGGACTTCGCATACACACAGACTTGAACGCGGCCTAATTTAAGACCTGCGTATAAAGTATAAAGACGCGAAGAGAACCAGACGCGAAAATTGCCATATCCTTGTTTGAGAAACAAGGGTTGCTACATTCAAGTCTGAAGCCTTCGGCCTGAGTTAAAGTTCTTCTAAGTCAACAACCTCAAACGCGAGCTCTGTATGTAAAGCTCGCAGTCCAGGTGTAAAGTTCATTACGCTCGCGTCCAGGAGATTTTGAGTCAGAGTTCAGACTCAATCAACTCGCACTTCATCAGGAAGTCTAAAAGGCGTAACTTCCAAATAATGGGCGCACCAGTCAGACTTCAAGAGAAGGTCAAGAAGATGAATCTCCTCAAGGGACAGCAAAACTGAAACTCAGTTGGGCTGAATATTTCATGGCGAACAAGTAATTCCTACCCGCAGAATAACCCTTTAAGGGTTGAACTTTCTGCATCAAGGAGCGGACATAAAAGGTACTCAAAGAGACGCTTTTTGATCTTGAAATCACTTGACAGTGATAATCTTCTAGAGAGATTAAAGCAAAACATGAAAGCTTTGGGTTGTCGTCGTCTATTGGAGAAAATCCCATTGAAGGAAGAAGATGAAGCCCTTGAAGGAAGAAGATGAAGTCCCTCAGAGTGTCTGCTCTCAAGGGAAAACAGTCTAAATAATGGACTGTTAAGGGGGTGAGGCCTATTTATAGGCAACCCATAAAGCCAGTAATTAATGGCGCACTAATCAGAGCCATCGACCTTAATTCTCGCAAGAATGTCAAAGCCCAATGAAGGGCTGACGCGTCGATTATCGCTTCGGGAAGTGGCGAGGACGCAAGCCTCCAACCGTCAACGCCGACTTGGCATTTAAAGACATCAATATCTAAGCCCAATGAAAGGCTGACGTGTGGATTGCCGCTTCGGGAAACATCGGAGGACACGAGCCCCCAATCGTCAGCGCCGATTTGACATTTAAGATCTAACAAGATCTTTAAGACAAGCTGCATGTAACGCTTGGGAGGTTGCATCAAAACGCAGATTCAAGGGTCGCGTCCTGAAACTGCGCCCCTTAGAGATCCGTGACCGCGTCCTTTGGAGTGGTTCAGAGCCGCGTCCCCTCAGCAAATGAGGCCCATTCTGAGGTCGCGCCTTAAAGTCACATAAAATTTGAAAGCTGCGTTCCTAGACTTGCGTCTTCAACAGAGAAGGCCTATGTCATTTACAGGGATCTTGGAACCGCGTCTCCATTGCGAGACGACAAATTGTTCTTATAATAAACTCAATATAATTTGAGTTTGTACCTTGTCAAGGGTCCAGAGACGCGTTTCTTCTAAGACAGTACTGCGTCCCCATCAATCAGCTGAGTTCCATGCATCAGTCCTGAGGAGCTTAAGGACCGCGTCCCCACTATATCCTGAATTCTGCAGTCTAACAGAATTAAAGGCCGCGTTCGGGGATCTGCATCCTTCCCTAATCAGGATCTCGATCGCGTCTTTTCAAAAAGGAGATTCTGTGCGTCTCCACAGTATCTTCGTTAGCGGATTAGAGACGCGTTTTTCAAGACCGCGTCTCCTTTATAAATCAGAGCTGTGTTTTGGCTCGAGAACTCAGTTCAGCCTAAGTCTATGGCCAACTAAAGACTACAGTCAAAAGCTGCAATTATAAAATTGAGTTCTCATCCACAGCAAAAAAAAAACTTGAAATGGAGCAAAGTTCTGGAAACTCTTATTATTTGAGTCATCAAAGGTAAAATTAATACAGACACTCTTGACAAGTAAAGTTTTTTTTTTAGACAAAAAAAAGGAGGCTAATAGTCTTACTTCGCCAAAGAACGGATTTGTTCTCGGAGACGATGCATCTCGTGCTGACGTGCTTTCTCAACCTCCATCATAGCTTGGACCCGCAACTCCTCCTCAGACAAAATTTCTTCGCAGCTAGCTGTGCTTGAAGAGACTCCAGTTTGGAGGAATGAGTAGACAGGTTCTCCTCAGCCTGTATCTTGGCAGTCTCTAGCTCCTCCAGCTTCTTCCTAGCAGCGGCAAGCTTCTGCTCATTGATCTTAATCAAGGCTTCTGCCTTGGCTATGGTAGCTCGACCTGTGGCAATAACCTACTCTGCGCTCTGTATGATGATTTCAGATTCCTTTGAATCGCTAATCAGCCTTTGGTGGTCAGCCTAGAAATGCAGGAGACGGCAGGTCTATTCAGATATTTGTTCCTCCATCTCCTTTCGCTCATGTTCTTGTGCAGCAAGAAGCTTATCCAGAGTTGTCCGAGCCTCATCTACTGAACCAGCATTTTCCAGGGACTTGAGCTCTTTCAGATGGCTTCCCAGCTGCTCCACCAGCATCAGGCATGCCCTAGCCTGTGAACGACCCCCAGTATGACCAATGTCCCGATCTAATTTTCGAGGGCAAACTCAAAAGAGCTGCCCCCAGAAAGGATGAGGTCAATGCATGATCGCATGGAAGCAAAAAACTGCTGCACCATTTGATGTGCCAGCTCTTCCATGATATCATTAGCTGGAGAGAACCCTGCTGACGAACTCCCGGATCCCCTTTCTATTACAGGACGAGAGATAGTCATTGGTTGCTAATGTTGCATATTTAGTATCATATTTCCATACTTATTATAGAATAAAATCTGCATTGTCCTAATTAAATGTTTAATTTATTTGCAGGCCCATTCCTTAGGAGATGTAGAGAAATGAGCCCAAAAGCCCACCAAATTCTGAATTAAATCAGAATTAATTCGAGCTCAGTGAATCAGGGCAAAAATCAAGAGGTTGAAAACCGGTTGAGAAGAATCCTCTCAGAATCGATCGGTTAAAGCCAAGAATCAAAGGCCATTTCGTCACAATCCTGGACTCAAACGAGAAAACCAACTGAAGATAAATGCAGAAGGAAAAATCAGGGAGACCCACCAACAGGGTGTGGCCACCTGGCCACACCCTGGCTGCGAAAACGCGGCCAAAGCCGCGTTTCTGCGGCATGGTTAAGGAGTTAGGGGGAGCGTTTGCTCCCCCAATCTTCCCGGGATTCTCCCCTTATGGGTTTTGCCTAAAATACTGGTTTCAGCTGAGCAAAATGGGACGACCATGCAGAGATAGGATTTAGTCCAGTTTTCATTCTTTGTACTTTAAGGTTTTCTTTTCTTTTTATGTAATTTTAATTTGTATGTAAGCTTAGGTTAGATGAAGATTCATGTAAGTAAGAGAGGGAGGCTTATGTTGAGAGTGACACCGATGTACCCTCCTCCTTTCTTCCATGTTTCTGCAAGCAATAAAGGTAAATACTTTTTTTTTATGTTCGTCTCTTTGCTTTTGTTTTCTTTTTTCCTTCTCCTCTTTCTACTTCACCTCTTTTGGTTTTGATGAGAATGGAAGTGAATCCAAGGCATAAGTATAACAACGTTTTTGTGAGTGCCAACGATACTTCATGAAGATGTTCTCCTCCTCAAGATCCGTATCACTTCATTCTTGCTCGGCTTGATGATATAATGCGAACGGGGATTGAGCTCGATCCTATGACTTATGTGTTGAACGCCTCCGAAGCAAGGTAGAACATGCAAGGGTTTCGGGTAAGTCATCAACCAAACTAGGTAAGTATTTCTTCAATCTTCTTTCTTTTCTTTTATTTCTTTAGTATAGATCACCACATCTTCCAAATCTTTCATCATTTCTTTTCCAATTCATTTGTACATAGTCACTTTCTGATTCTCTCCACCTTCTCATTCTACCATTTTCTTTCTAACTTTAACATAACTCGTTTTCATTTTCAAAGAAGAACTTTCGTTTTTCTTCACAAAGATTTCAGTACAAAACTTTGAACGCTTCTATTGCAAACCCTCCTTGTGGATCACGACCCGCATAGCCACTTGCTATCGCGGTTTAGAATTGAGCACTTGCACATGTTTATTCTTAAATCTGAAATTTTGTATATTGTGTGCAGGTAAAGCTTCAATCAAATTTTGGCGCCGTTGCCGGGGTGGGTAACTGTTTTTATTGAAATCTGATTTTTATTGAATTTTTAGAACTAAAACGAATTTTCTTCTCTGTTGTAGGTTATAGGGCAAGCAAAGCAGGAAAAAAGGATTGTAGAAACATATAAGTGGTCTTGGGCCTCTGTTCCAGAAAACAGAGACCAAGTACCCTCTGAATTGCCGCGTTTGCTCAGCTTTAGCCGCGTTTCCGCAGCAAGGAAGAGTTCACTACTAATTAGTTTTTTTTTTGCAGGGCTGCTTACTTTGCAAAATTCTAGTTTTCTGCAACTTTATTTCTTATATGCCATCACCAAAAGCCTGCTAATAAATCAACAGTAAAACATTTGTTAAAAAAAGTTAAAAAATTGATTAGACGTTTGCATTTTAGGCACGTGTCTTTTCAATTCATTTACTTTACTGTTGAAGAGTGCTGGAGCGTACATTCGCATTGCATGTAGAATAGGACTCATCTCTTGGTTGATTTATATAGCTTTGAGTGAATCTTGTTACATATCTTGTACACTTGCACAAACTGATCTTAAGGGCACCACCCCATAACAAGATAAGGTGGGGATTTAAATCACCCTTCCTTGGCCCAAAAATCAGATTCCAAGCCTCACTAACCCGAGCCTAACTAAAAATGAGTAGACGTTGCCCTAGGGACATCTCGGACTCAATTAGGAGATTATCCTAAGGGGAAAAGGTGTTAGAATTTGACTCCTGTCAAATCAGTGTCTAGGAAAGGGATTAAGGGCCGAAAGCCCAAAGGTTGGTGGTTATTTAATTAAGGAACGTCTTTGACGGAAAACCTCCCACCAATCTTTCCCTGACCTGGCTGATTAGCTTGTGGTCAAAGTCTGCATTCTACCTCCCGTGGAAGTCTAACCAGTTAGGAGTCGTCTAGGTCATAGGTCTACCCTAACTTAGTTTAAATTTTTCTTATTTGTTTGCTTATTGTTTGTTTTTTCTTTCTTTTTATTTGTATTCTATTGTGTGATATGGCTTATAATAACAATTTTTCAACTTTAATAGTAATCCATATTACACACCGACTTCTTTTCGGATATTACCAACCCGTATATCATAACTTTAACCAACCTAGTGTGCCAGATTGGTCTTATCCGAATCAATATAACCCGTGTCCCCAATCTTATAACCATAATTTCCATGATAATTCAACTCTTAACAGAGTCAATGGGGATTCACCTCCCCGAGTCTAATTTTCAACCAATTTGTCCCCCTTATCCTCCTAGTCCACAATATTCCTAAGAATCATACTCAGTTCCCACCAGTCCAAAATAAAAAACCATCAATTTTGAAAAGGAGTATGCGTGAGTCCCAAACAAAAATCACAAAATCTGATGGACTCACAATTTCACCACCAATTCCTAGACAACACTTCATCTTTTCATCAAAATAATAAACCCATCAACTATGAAAAGATGCTTGAAGCTATGACTCAGGCTCAAAACGTTCGTAATCGTGACATAGATATGATGGTCGAATCTCTACGTTCCCACCGTTTGACCAGTTCTGATGTCACTAACCATTCTGTTAGAGCCAAAGAGTCATATTGTTTTGGAAATCAAGGTTCCATTTCAGAACAATCATTTGAACTTGCCCAAACTCCAAATGATATTGATAGTTTGGCAAGTTATCCCTTGCCTGAAATCGAACTTGAAAATGAATATGATCATGAACCTCAACTTAGTGATTCAATTCTACTTCCTGATTCAATTATGACTCCGGTGTCTTCACCTGATTTCAATCTTTTGCTCGAGTGAACATGGATCCGTTACCAATTCATAATAAAATTGAATCACCCATTTTTATGATCATATTGAACTTGACCAATTTTACACTTTTGAAAATCCTATAGACAAATTGGCAAGTTCTCATTTCTATGAAATTGAACTCAATGAGAAATGTGACCTAGATTCTCAAATCTGTGATCCAGTTCAAAGTCCCGAATCAATATTGACTCCTGTTTTGTTACCAGACTTGAGTAATATTTTAGAGTCAGTTTTGATTCCCCACCTATCATTCTTGAACTTGAATCACCATATTAAGTCACATTCCATTGTTGGAAATTAAATGTGGACTTGAGTTTCAACTTCTTGACTTGGACCCACTTCCTGAACCAATTCGACTCCTGAACCTTTACTTGACTTAAGTCACCTTCCTGAGTCGGTATTAGTTCCTGTACTTTCTGAGTCCAAGTCAATCATTCTATCTTTCATACTCTATTTTTGGACAAGGTGGTTGACAAATTTGACTCCGAAATTAATTATGGAATTTAAAAATTAGATGGGGTCAAATATTTAATAAAGATCATTCATGCAGATATCATTTTAGTGGGTTATATTAGAGAATTTCTGGTGGGTTTCTCCGAATCCCAAAAAAAGTAGATTGGGCCGCATTTCGTGGACCAATCAGACCACCACCAGAAACACCACCTTAAGGTAACATTTTCCTTCCCTTTTCGTCTTTTTCATGTATCTATGCATTAATTCATACATTGAGGACAATGCATGAGATAGGTGTGGGGGAGGGTCTAACATAACTTAGGTTTTTCTTTTTTGAAAAAAAACAAACAAAACAAAACAAAACAAAAAAGTTATTTACTTTTAAAAACTTTTTGAACATAGAAACAATATTTTGACATATTTTTTGTAAGAAATTAAGTCAATTTTAAGGAATAGGAAAATCCAAATTAGGATTTCTTATACTTGGTGAAAATAAGATTATTTGTTTGATTTTTAGGGTTAGAAAGAAAATTTGTCAAAGTAATTTAGTCTTGATCTTTACCTTGATGAAATATGCATACTTCATACACTTACACGCTTAGGGTTCAAAAACAAAGATTCTTATGCCTTATAAAAAAAATAAAAAATAAAAAAAAGGAAAAGAAAGAAATAAACAAATCTAATTATTGATTAGCTAGGTACTTTGGCCTAAGCAAGCCTTAGTATTTATGCGAAAGATGATTAGATAAGTTTGAGAAAAAATATATATAAAAATCCTCTGATTAAGCTGGGTATTTGTGCCTAATAAAGCATAGTATTCACGCCTAAAAGGGGTTCAAATAATAAAATTCTTAGTTTTGTGGCCTTATTGCTTGAGTCCTTAAGTCCTTGGGGTGTTTTCTCACCTGGTGCCCTAAGACCGTTTGGTTTGGGAGTCATCGATTAAAGGCTCGTTACATGGGCAGATTAGAAAGCCTAATAGAACTAAGGAATAATACCACAAAATATATATATTATATATATATATATTATATATATATATATATATATATATATATATATATATATAAATAAGGCATAAGAGTTAGAGTTAATGAACCCTTCGTCAAAATTTTCACAATCACAAGGTGCATATGACTTAGGGTAAAGTAATAGACTAGATGAGAAGTATAATTTGACTCTTTACTTTGATTGATAACAATTTTTGAATAGAGACTAAGTTTAGGAATGAAAAATTCAGTTTTCCTATAACTTATAATTGCTTAAATCTTACAATTATATTTCAAATATTCTTCTCTTTCAAAATGCTTTTCGAAAATACTAACTCTTTGTTTCTCTTTCTTTATGGATTTTGTGGGTGTAATCCACTGAAAACTCTCACGAGACAAAACTCGTCCTCTAGGGAAAACCTAGAGGTTTAACGGCTTGTTGCACATGCTCAGTGCAATCGCGTGACCTGTGAAAGTGGTCTAATAATCCTTAGTATAGTTTAGTTGTTTTGCTCGAGGACGAGCAAAAGATAGGTATGGGGGTGTGATTGGTTGCTAATGTTGCATATTTAGTATCATATTTCCATACTTATTATAGAATAAAATATGCATTGTCCTAATTAAATGTTTAATTTATTTGCAGGCCTATTCCTTAAGGAGATGAAGAGAAATGAGCCCAAAAGCCCACCAAATTCTGAATTAAATCAGAATTAATTCGAGCTCAGTGAATCAGGGCAAAAATCAAGAGGTTGAAAACCGGTTGAGAAGAATCCTCTCAGGATCGATCAGTTAAAGCCAAGAATCAAAGGCCATTTCGTCACAATCCTGGACTCAAACGAGAAAACCAACTGAAGATAAATGCAGAAGGAAAAATCACGGAGACCCACCACAGGAGTTAGGTGGAGCATTTGCTCCCCCAATCTTCCCGGGATTCTCCCCTTATGGGTTTTGCCTATAAATACTGGTTTCAGCTGACCAAAATGGGACGACCATGCAGAGATAAAATTTAGTCCAGTTTTCATTCTTTGTAGTTTAGGTTTTTCTTTTCTTTTTATGTAATTTTAATTTGTATGTAAGCTTAGGTTAGATGAAGATTCATGTAAGTAAGAGAGGGAGGCTTATGTTGAGAGTGACACCGATGTACCCTCCTCCTTTCTTCCATTGTTTCTACAAGCAATAAAGGTAAATACTTTTTTTTTTATGTTCGTCTCTTACCTTTTTTTTCTTTTTCCTTCTCCTCTTTTACTTCACCTCTTTTGGTTTTGATGAGAATGCAAGTGAATCCAGAGGCATAAGTATAACAACGTTTTTGTGAGTGCCAACGATACTTCATGAAGATGTTCTCCTCCTCAAGATCCGTATCACTTCATTCTTGCTCGGCTTGATGATATAATGCGAACGGGGACTGAGCTCGATCCTATGACTTATGCGTTGAACGCCTCCGAAGCAAGGTAGAACATGCAAGGGTTTCGGGTAAGTCATCAACCAAACTAGGTAAGTATTTCTTCAATCTTCTTTCTTTTCTTTTATTTCTTTAGTATAGATCACCACATCTTCCAAATCTTTCATCATTTCTTTTCCATTTCATTTGTACATAGTCACTTTCTGATTCTCTCCACCTTCTCATTCTACCGTTTTCTTTCTAACTTTAACATAACTTGTTTTCATTTTCAAAGAAGAACTTTCGTTTTCTTCATAAAGATTTCAATACAAAACTTTGAACGCTTCTATCGCAAACCCTCTTTGTGGATCACGACCCGCATAGCCACTTGCTATCACGGTTAGAATTGAGCACTTGCATATGTTTATTCTAAAATCTGAAATTTTGTACATTGTGTGCAGGTAAAGCTTCAATCAGATAGGAATCGGTTCGTCTTGCACAGGAGGGATGTCAACGACAGGTTCGTCAGAAGCTGAGATGGTCGCCCACACTTCTGGGACGGTTTTGTTGTAGCAGCCTCCACAGCGACTGAAGTGACAACAAACCTGGCAACGTCAGGTTCCTCGGTCGAGGTTTGAACTGTACCATCCTCTGCCTCAAGGCTTGCCGCAAGATCCTCTACTGGAGCTACCCCAGCACTCTCTGCCAACCACCAAAACATCAAACATCACAATAAAAGAAAGAAATTTTCAATGCGTCAATATCCCCTTACCAGGCTGAGGATCTGAAGATGATGAATTCTTGGGCAGATCTTGTAGGGTTGAGGCCTCCCCAACTTCGATAGTTGCCCTCTCTTGAGGCATTTCGGTAGTAAGAGCCTCAAGGCCCTCCTGCTGGTCCAACTCTTATATCATTTCCTCGATATGGGAGGAAGTTGCAGCCTCACTGTCAGCGGCCAGTCCTATAACACAAAGTTAAAAGGAAACGTCAGAACCTTTCCCTAGCTAAAGGAGAAGCCGGTCAAAAAGATAACGAGAGTACCTTCAGCAACGGCGATTGTCGCTATTGGTGAAACCGTCACAGGGTCACACCCTTGTATCTCTTCCTCCGAAATATGTGAGAATTTACTCGGATCTGGAAGAGCGGGTTCATCGCCAAAATCGACTTCATCGTCAGAATAATGTTCATGCTCTCCGGACGATGAAGATGATAGTTCAACACAAGAGGCCTCAGCAATCGAGACCTTGCCACCAAGCACCCCAGTAGTAGGGTTGGGATCGACTACTCGCGAGCTGGGCATCAATACAGTAGGAGACCCAGGCAATACAGTAGGAGACCTAGGCTGTTGCTCCTCACCCCTCTTCTCTTGAACTGAAGAAGACCCTAGCTGAGTTGAGACCCCTGGAATCTCAACATCATCCCTTCCTACTAGGTCATCCTCGAGTTGTTCAGCCTCTTCAGTTATAGCGGGTTCATCTACAAGCTCCCCTTCTTCTAAGATCACGGGGCCCCTGCTGCGTAGTCCACGAGGACGAAGAAGGGGGATTTCCTCTTCCTTCTCCTCTTCCTCCCTCTGTTCCTCAACACCAAAAGGGACGACCTCGGACATTGAAGCTTCAGCCCCCGAATCTCTCCTAGCCTTCTTTGGAACAAGCTCACCCTTGAAAGTAGAGCCATGGGGACGTTTGGACACAGCCCGTCGACGCTTTTTAGTAGGCTGCTCCTTAGGTACTGCTGCTTTCGGTTCCACCCCTGTTTCCCCTCCTGCCTCTTTCTCAGCCTGGTATTCCTCCATGCCTCGCACGCGTTTGTTGGACACCAATTTGTTCTTATAAGACGCTTTAATGCTCTTGATACATGAGTGATTTATTGAGAAATCAGGCATCCTTCTAGCCTGGGAGTACCAAGTGCAGAAACTGAGGCTCGTGTAGCAGTTGGGCGTCTTGTGAGGCAAGCTAAAAATAGCTTTTGTCCCTCTAGCCACACTGTAATACTAGGCCGAGCACCTTCAAATAAATTCCCGCTGAAGGAGAGTTTGGCATTGGGTTACCGACATATAATTGGTCATAACTGAATGTCAGGCAAAACGGTTCGGCATATAGGGCTCAATCGCACATGAGTTCCCTTGCGGAAAGAGCAGGTGCCCAGGTCTAATATTATTAGCCACCAGAAGACTCCCGATGGCAACCTTGTGAAGTCATCTGGTCCCGCAAGGTCAGCAAATTTATCCCCGTAAGATGCACCAGTAATCTCGGGGAGCAGCGGTCGAGATAGTTGTTCGAAACGTTCAGAACACATTTCCGAACGTAGAAACATAATAACAAGACTAGCTTGAGTTCTCCAGCTTCTGCACAAAAGGGACAAACCCCTCGGATAGAGACACCGACGTCATCAGAGAAGGGCAGTGTATAACGTACCAAGCCATCAGGTATGTGTATGGAAGCTCGATCCTGGGGTTGGGGTTCTTCACTCTTGGCCTCCCTCTGAGTCAACCTCTGGTCTACCTTGGAGTCAACGATGGCCTCCACTTTGCACAGGCTTTGAACCAGAGCCCGTAATCCACTTTGGATTCCAGCCAGCATTGCTGGAAGGAGGGCGATAGACCTGCCATAGGCCAACAAGACCGCCGGGTACACCACATTGGCGACAATCACTTCATGCGGCAATGTCGGCACTACACAGTGCTTCAACCACAGCATGAGAAAGCCCGCCAATAGCGCCCGGTCAGAAATAGGGACCCGGGCTTGATGATGAAAACTTTCAAAAACCGTGTCAGGTTTGAAAGTATCTTCATTCGACTCCGTGGTGTAAGAGCTCACAGAGGCGTCAATCCTCTCAGCGATTTCTTCGTCGGTACTAGGAGCCAGAATGATCACAGAGTGATCTTTCTTAGTTATACCATTAAACAGGTAGCTCGCCCAAGACATCTGCTTGACACCCTGGCCCTCCAGGAGGTTATTTGACCGCAGATATGGAAGTGACACAACACTTCCCAGTAGGTCTCGTATATCTGAGGGCACTCCTTCTTCAAGAGATGAAGCTCTTCAGAAGTTGGAACATATTCTTCATAAGGGGTGTCTCCTATAACCAGCCCTGAAACTTCATATAGCTCATGAAGGGCGAACCCCATCTCTCCGGCCAGAGTGAAGAATGTCCCCGTCAAAGGGTTATAGTGCTCCAGGATCCCATAGAAGTTATGGGAACTTTACGGGATGCCATACTGCACAGTCCTGACCGCATGATACAACCCCACTTGTTCCAGCAGAGCTCCGAGTTCGATGAGGACAAATCCCACCATCTTGCCCCATCAGGATCTGTCGGAAGAATGAACCCACCCGAGCAGGCGGAAGTCAACGGGAAAATCACCCCTTACCTTCATGAACTGATTGATGAAGGTAGTGCCGAGCCGAGGGGTTTCCCCTCTTGGATACTCAGGTCTGACCAATCCAGGAAACAAACAAAAAACCTTTTCCCATGACCGCCAGATTGTACTCCTTTGGCGCCTAGTATGCCGAGAGAGACACCGGAGACAGATCAGGTAAGATCCCATTCCATTGCACGGTGAACAGACATGTGCTGGAGATAGGATAAGGGATACATCCTCTCCATATTGGGAAGAAAGAATTTCCTATCCCCTATCTGGCGAAGCCACTTGTAATCGCCGTCATGCAAGGCACTACCATCCTCGTCAATGTCATCGCCAAGAAAGAAGACAGGTTTCTTAACGGAGTGCGCGAATCCGTCTCAAACACTCCGTCGGTGATAATTTCCCGGAGGGTCCTCATGCTGACCTTAGAGATCTTCTCTTTTCGCTCCTTCGACTTATCAATAGTCACAGGAGCAGTCTTCTGCAACACAAAGGTCAGATTGTGGTCAGCACCGCCTACATGTCCAAAGTGGCACTTTTGGATAGAGGGTTGGAGGAATATCGCACTGCAAAAGAAAATAACATTTGATCAGAAATCTAAAAGAAAATGATTAAGTGTTTGCAACTCAAAACGTAAAAATGAACCCAGACGCGGAGATCATCAAAATCTGCATCCAGATCCAAAGATCGCGAGGCTAGCATGGAGCTAGCGTTTTAAAAATTCAAGACTTATGAAAATTTTTTAAGTATCAGACTCAGACGCAAGATTCATTAAGACCGGTGTCTGATCTCACAAGACGCAAGAATCGTAAGGAATCTGCGCCTGAATCCCTCACACTTAGAAATATTCTAAGTATTGGATCCAAAACGTAAGGCTCAATGGGTCCCTGTGTTCAACAAACAGGTACGGACTCAAGCGGATAAAAGATGCAGAGGTCATCAAAACCTGCGTCTTGTCTATCGACACAAGAACCGCGCCTGAAGATCAAACACGGGCATGAGCCCGCGTTGGCGGTTCACATTCAAAAGGGATTTAAGAGTTAAAAGAACTCTGTAAGCCCCTTTAATGGCGGAAACCAAGTCCGATGGTTTTAAATACCTGAAATAGGGGCTTCCTGTATGGAGGAACCACCCATTTGGGTCTCAGGAACGATGGCCTTGGAAGGCGAAGCAGCATGCTTAGCCTTTGGTGCCATTGTGACCATGGAATCGGTGTGGGGAATGAAAGAAACGAGAAGAACAAAAAAGCTTCAAGCTTTCTTAACCTTAAGAGGTTCAAATGAAGAAGAAAAGTCTGATGATGACTCTTGAAAGACTGTTGCCTTTTATAGGCACAGTGATTCGCAGAGATACGCGGCACTTGGCTCGACGCCTAACCTCTGCCTGACACGTGGAAAGCGTATTAAATGCAGTGCAAAATTTGCGCGCCAAAAAGAAGATGTCCCCTCAATTCTACTAGACACGTTGCAACGCGCTCATAACACGGATTCGCATTCAACAGAAAAAAATCACGTCCCTCCAAAGGTCGCGCCTTTTCAACTGGGCCGAAGCCGCGTCTACTTCACAGAATGAAAGCCACGTCCTCATCCCAAAAGACGCGTCCCTCTAAAGGTCGCACCTTTTCAACTAGGCTAAAGTCGCGTCTACCTCATGGAGCAACAGCCGCGTTTTCATCCCAAAAGACGCATCCCTATAGAAGGCGCATCTTTAAAGCAGTATAACCCCTGCGTCTGCAGGACTTGCATTCAGTCCCTGCTTCTGCAATCCAGTTCAACAGTACACTGACACAAGCAGATGACTGTTCACCCCTGGTTTAAAGTACACCAACGACAAACCAGAGCATAGGGGAGGTTTAGACTGTGTATCTAGACACTCGCCACGATCATTTTTGACGGCTTCAAAGAGTTCAACAGTACACTCACGAAGGCCATACTTCAAACAAGATCAAGCTCGGAGCATTGTCAGTCCAATCATGAGAATGGTGAATTCAGCTAGAGTCCAAAGTATTTCGAAATCCGTCCCAGCCACCGCGGAATATCGAAAACTTTGGAGGGGGTTCTGTAGGCTGTCTAAAAATCATTAAAAGATAATCATCAAAAAGCAGAACTGTAGACGCAGGGCTAGTCTCAGCCCCACTGCAGCACCAAGGCGCGAGGGCCGAAACCCGCGTCTCGACAGCATCACTGCAGCACCAAGGCGCGAGGGCCGAAACCCGCGTCTCAGCCTGATTTGTCACATACATTGCATTTATATTGTCACTTTACCACACTTGTTAGCTAATAAATTATATTAATAAGTTGTCTTTTTCTTTGCTTAATGTAGGCCCAAATGCTCAAAGAAAGAAAAGAGAAACAAGCCCAAAAGCCCACCAAATTCTGAATTAATTCAGAATAAATTCGAAGTGAAGAAATCAGGGCTAAATCTTGGCATATCAAGAGGTTGAGAAAAATCCTCCCTGAATCGAGCGTTTAAAGCCACAGAATCAAGGCTGTTTCGTCAACAGTTTGGAGCAGAACCTAGAAAACCAGCAGCAGATACGAGCTAAACAGAAAACCAGCAACCTCCTCCCTTTGGGTGTGGCCACTTGGCCACACCAGGGCCGCGAAAACGCGGCAAGGGCCGCGTTTTCGCGGCCAAACCAATTCTGTTGGGGGAGCGTTTGCTCCCCCAATCTTCCCGGGATCCTACTCGTTTGGTTTTTGGCTATAAATATGGTTTTCAGCAAAGAAAATGCAGCGAAGACTAGGATTAAGTTTTGTATTTATTTTCTTAGGATTTAGGCTCTTTGTTAGCTAGAACGAAAGTTGTAATCTTGCTTTTTAATTTGTAGTCCAGTATCAAAATTTGTGAGAAAGAGGACTGAGAGCTTGTACTTGAAGATTGAAGTGACAGCAATACAAAAGTCGAGCCAAGTTTTCTTCCACTTGCAGTACGGTATGGTTTGCATAATGTTATGTTGTCTTCATTGTTTTCTATGGATCACTAAACGTTTTTCGGGGCTAGCTATCATAACTCTCTCTTGTTCTTCTTCTCTTCTGTTTTTAAAGAAAAAGACCCGATGACTCATATGCATGCCTCACTTAAAAGCCTTTCTTTTTGAAAGTGTTCTTGAAGGCACATGAGGATGGGTATGGATAGTTGAATTCACAATTCTTTCATGAACATCTTATGAATTGTTTTTAATTCATTCTTGCTTCTTCGCGCTTAATGTTTTAATATTCGATTCTACGATTTCTTGAAGAAAAAGACTCAACTCTTCTAACATCTTATGTGCTTTACTTAAAGCTTTTTAAAAAGTTAACTCTATGTTTTGCAAATGATCATTTGAGGGACTTAACATTTTAAGAGAAGAATGAAAATTTGAGTAGTGAGATAATGAGCCCAGACTTTCTTTATTATTACAAACAATAAAACAATTTCCAAGTTTTCTCAATCACCTTCTCCAAAACCTTTTCTAAAAGTTGCAATTTTTCTTCCATTCATCTCTTTCTTTCCATTCTCTTTTTCATAAAAAATGAACACAATTCCTTATTTTAAAACGATTCACCGAAAAGCTTCCATCGTATCCCTCCTTGTGGACACGACCTGTTAGCCACAAGCTACACGGTAAATTCTTAAACTCATTGATTGTTTCTTTTATTTTAGCAATCACAGCCCCACTGTAGCACCAAGGCGCGAGGGTAGAAACCCGCGTCTCAGTTATAACTGTCCTCGTTAGGGGGTCAATCACTGCCCACATAATGAGGAAGTTAACCCCATTGTGGAGTATTTTTAGGGGACACGTTCACCTCTGAAACCTCTATAAATAGCCTCACTTGCTATTGAGAAGGGGGAAGAGATAATTCGGAGAGAAGAATTTGACTTGTGAGCTGCCATAAGAAAGGAAAGAGAGTTCAACTCTTCAAGCAACTTGCTGCGTACAAGCCAATCTTTGCATACAATCTCTTTGAGATTCCTGGTCAATCAGGAGCTGTGTCACTCCATTGACCATCCAAAGAGAAGATCCCCAAGAGTTCTTGACCTTCACCCGGTTAACGGAAAATAAGATTCACTTTCCACCGCCACCTGAAGAACCCAGCATTAAACAAAGGAGAGATTCAAGTCTCAACATCTTTCCTCTCTTGTAATCGGAGTGTAAATTCATTGTAATCTTTCAATTGATTCAAGAAAATTTTACAAGGAACCCTATTCTCCCGTCAAACAGTAACCTCTTAATCCTCAACCTTAGACACCGATTTCACAAGAGTAGATTCAAAATAAGTTCCACCCTCGGTCAATCTCTTAATGAGTCTGAGATGTCCCTAGGGGCCAACGCCTATCATTTTTATGAGGGCTTGGGTTGTGTGAGTGGGGAGGTGATTTTTGGGCTAAGGAAGGGTGATGAAATCCCCACCTTATCTTGTATGGGTTTTGCCCTAAATTTCAATTTGTGCAGTGTGCAATATAGATAAGAATATAACACAAAGCGAATAAATCACCCACGTGCTTGTCCTATGCTATAAGCAATGCCATATGTACACCTCAGTCCAGATCACAACAATAGAACAAAATACAGTATATTGAAATTGAATTGACACGTGCCTAAATGCAAATGTCTAAACCGTTTTAAAGCATCCAAATACCATATTTTAGTATTTTAGTTTATTGCGGTGTGTAGGCAATCAAAGAAGAAAGTAATAGTACAGATCAACTAGCTATTACAATGAACACATCCCAGCATAACAAGATACACAATGATCACAAAATAATTGCATTGGCGCAGCAAATGTCGCGTTTGCGCGGCTTTTCTTTAGAAGCTGGATCCTTACTTTCTAGAGCAGGGAGATGCAAAGCTAGTTTTTGTTCCGCAATGTTAAGATCCTATAAAGAATGTCCTGCATATCAAAACAGAGAAGAAAAATGTTCATAAAAACGTGAAATTAAAACCATTGCCATCCCCGGCAATGACGCCAAAAATTTGATTGGGGCAGAACGAGCACTCATAAACGTGTATATTATAAAATCAATGAAAAGCGTGTATGTGCTAATGTTCCCTCGATACTTCTGTTATAGCATTGGCTCAACGGGTCAAATCCACAGGGACGGAAGGCAATAGAAGCATTAACAGTCTTTATTCACGTCGGTTGTTAACAAGTTCTTCTTTGTTTAAAGAATTAGAAAAAAGAAGAAAAGAAAAGAAATCCAGAAGTGATAGGTGAGGAGATGTGATGAAAGCGGCGATGTGAAAATGAAAAAGAAGTGTTTGAAAACAAAATAGAAAAGAAGATGAAATAAAGTTGAACAAAGAAGGTGGTGAAAACAACGATGAAAATGACAAAAAGAATTTTGGAAATTGATTTTTAAAACAAGATAAAAGAAAACTCTTGGCTACTAACTACCAATTGCTCCACTAACCATGCTAACCTCTTAGCGATAGTTGCCTCACATGGATCCTTGGCCATTACTAATCCTTGGCTTCAAGAGACGATACAGAGCATGGCCCATAAGATTGTTCTTCTACATTCAAATAACACATCCATACCACTAACAAGTTGCAAGCTACTTATTAAATCATCAAAATCACTTAGAGGTGAGCATGAAATAAAGCAGACATTACAAGTTAGCAAGTTAGTGAGTTAGGTGTTAGAATTGTTAGAATGTTAGAATCCATCATCATGAGCCATCAATGGCTCTCGCAAGAGCAAGGCCTTAATAGAGGCTATTAGATTCATGTGGATTATCAAGTAAGTAGTTAGATGGTTAGTGGTTAGTAGTTAGATTGCCATGAGAAGAAAAGTTAGCCAAGCATCATGTAGAAGATAGAGAAGATTACATTGGAGAAGAAAAGAGGCACCTTTACATAGATTGTCACTATCTATTACATCAATCCCTCTCTATCTCTCTGAATCTCTCAGCCCTACTACAAGATCTAAAAAGAAAAAATAACAAAATAAAAGAAAGGAAGAACACCTACCTATACTACACTAAAACATAGAAACCCTAGCCTAAAATCAAAAAACTGCTTCGTTTCTGGCCTCTGCAGGGGATTTTATAGGCGAAAATGGGTTCTAGAAGACGAGACGGGCCATGCTCTAAGATCGACGTGTGGCCCCACCAAATTGTCGTGGAATCGCGGCAATTACCGCGTATCCGCGGCAAAACCAGGGAATTATTTCCTTGATTTTGGTGTGAATCTTCCCCTGGCTTCTAGGACCATCTTAGTATATCCGAATTTTGGTATTTTTACCCGAATATTCCTCTGACGTGCGCAAAGGTCTAGGTTCATTGCATCTTCTAGATGTTCCCTTACTTGGCCTCCAAGAATTGTGGATTTAATTACCCTAAAATGGGTTTAATTAAGCTCTTATTATCCTTTTGCCCTCCTTGTCTTGAGTATCTGCAAGAGAGATCAAAACACAGTTTAGACTGACATTTTATTCATAAATCGGGAGAAAAAAATGTGATATAATAATGTACAATTGTAGACTAATCAGCTATTTATAGGGAGTCATAGGGGTATTGTTGTCCCTTAAAATCCCTCCATAATGGGGATTAATTCCTCCATTACGTGGGGAGTTAATTAACCCAGTAATAAGGGTTAATTACAACAGAAACACGGGTCTCGCACTGGACGCGGACCTCGCGTTCCTTATTGTAGACGCGCGCGTTTCAAAATGCGGAGTTTCTCAAACTCGCGTTTGAAGTGAGACGCAGGGTTTCTCAGATCTGCGTCTGAAGTGGAGTACCAAGTTGTTCAGACCCGCGCTTGATATGAAACACGGAGTTACTCAGACCGTGTTGTTCAGGACGTGGAGTTACCTTAGATTCGCGTCGAGAGCGGACTTACTCAGGCCCGCGTCTGTAGTCTTCATGCTTCTCTGGACGCAAGGTCTGCGTTTCAGTTTAAAATGCGACCTTCATGAAGTGAGGTTTACATCAGATGACTTGTCCTTGGTGATTTTTGAGCAACCTACAGAACCCCCTCTAAAGTTTTTGATACTTCGTGGTTGATTGGGATGAATTTCAAAATACTTTGGATTTTGGTAGAACTTGGGCTTCGCATGATTAGACTGGCAATCTTTTGAGATATCCTGATCTTGATCATGTCTGCATTGTGGTCTTCATGAGTGTATTGTTGAACTTCTTGAAACCTCTAGGAAAGATCATCACAAGTGTCTTAAAAACTCAGTATTGTACTTGTTATGAGCTCTGGTTTGCTTGTCGGTGTATTGTTGAACCGGTGGAGTTGTTGTTTGCTATTGCCAGTGTACTGTTGAACTGATTGCAGAAGTAAGGACATATTCTTGTATGTGTGAGAGAACACAACCCTCAGAGGCGCAGTTGTCACACTGATCAAGTAGAGATGGAGACACGAACTTCAGTGGAGATGGAGACACGGCTCTCAATGCTGAAGAGACGCGGCTCTTGATTGATGTTGAGATATGGCGCTTGATTGATATAGAGACACGACCCTTGATTGATATTGAGACGCGGCCCTTGTTGAGACGCGGCTCTTGGAACATGGAGATCGTGTTAGATGCTTCAAGGCGCGAAGGCAGGCGTCGCTTGGGATGTGTGTCTGGCTTGATTGAGCTCGAGATATGTGTCGCGTATCTTGACCGTTGGAAGGCCTATAAAAGACCCGGTCTTTCAATAGTTAATTCACTTGGCTGTTCGTCATCTTCGACTAGACTTATGTCTAAAGCTCTTGTGCTTTCTCAAAGCCCATAAAGCTTCAAGCTTTTTTCCAATCTTGTCATAGATTTTCACCATGATAATGGCTCCAAAAGTGAAGACTACCACTTCCTCTTCCAGCTTCGTCGCTGCTGAGCCTTAAATGGGCGGCGTTCCTCCACAAGAAGCCTCCATTTTAGGTAAAAAGTCTTCAAATAACTTTCGTCATTGAGAACACAAGGAGGCTCTGCCTTCTTAACTTCTCTTTGAAGTTTCAAAACTTTTGCTGAAGTTGATCAGTCGATGCGGATCTTGCTGGTCTGCATTTGATTTATGAACATTGTCCTCGCATTGATAAGCAGAACACAGATCTGACTATCCTGGCATTTATTTGCTTTGTCAACGCGACCCTCACGTCTGCGAATTGAGCACAAGTCTAGTAGACTCCGCGTCTTGAAACTTCTGAACGCGAGTCTCGTTTGGGAGACTCGCGTTTGAGTCTGTAGACTTAGAAATTTTTTTTCTAAGTATGAAGTCTTGACGCGGGTTTCATGTGAGCCTCGCATTTCGGTCATAGGATGAGGATCTCGTGTGTTGAGCCTCGCATTTGAACTCCAATAGTGCAGTTTCACTATTTTTTCAGAGTACTGATATTATGCTCTCTTCTTTGCAGTGAGGTATTCCTCGATTGTAGTGAGGTGCCATTTTGGTCATGTAGGTGGACCAGATCCGGATGCCATCTCCAACCTGTTTCGGACTGTGCTGGCCTTTACGGGCAAGAGTCGTGAACAATGAGCTAAGTTAGCCTGACAAGCTCACAGTCTCTCCGAGAACTTATCACTGACGAGAGGTTTGAATCAGAGGCCCATTAGTTATTGAAGAAGCTGAGTTTTTTTGTTCGGGGCCTCCATTGATGAGGATGCGGAGGTAATGCTTGATGGTAGCTACAAATGGCTCTGTCGGCTTAGGGAGCGTCGCTTTTTTCTCCCAGACATAGGAATTCCTTTTCATTCATCTAGTCGTTGTCTCTTCATCGATCAATGCAGTGGGATCTGATAGAGGAACAGTCTGGAGTTTCCCTTGGACAGATCTTTGATCACATGGCGGTCCCAGTAGATCATGATAACAAGGTCATTGGATTGCTGCCAAGTTCTTCAGGGGCGGAGTATCTTGCAAGTGAGACACCTCATCAAGCGTCTATGTTCATTAACCAGTTTATGGACATTAAGGGTGACTTCCCACCAGGCGAGTTCCGAGCATTGGGATGGTTCCATTCTTCGGACCAGTACTGGTGGTCTAGGATGGTGGGTTTTCATCCATGGATATTTGGAGGATGAACTTCTACAGACAAGCCTTTATACTATGGTTCAGGCTATTCAGTATGGCATCCCGCAAAGCAATCACCACTTCTTTATCATGCTGGATTGTTACAATTTGGAGTCGTGTACATTTTTCACTCCGGTCGGGGAAAAGAGCTAGCTCTTCATAAGATGTACGAAGTGTCAGAGCTAGTGATGGAGGACCTTCCATATGAAGAATACGTCCCATCAGCTGAAAAATTGCACTTGATGGAGGACACTGGCCCTCTGGTATACGCGACTTATTGGGAAGTGTTATGTCACTTCCATATTTGCGCTGAGATTACTAGTTGGAGATCATGGGGAATCAAGCAAATGGCCTGGGCAAACTACCTCTTCAATGGCCTAGGTACAAAGCTGACCGCTTGACTCACCTAGCCCTGAGCACAGATGTTGAAATTGAAGAGAGGATCAGCGCTTCAACGTCCTCGTACACCACAGAATCAACTGGAGATACTTTCAGACCGGCACTGTCTTCGAAAGTTTTCATCATCAAGCTAGGACACCTATTTTCAACAGGGCCCTGTTAGCTAGATTCTTGATGTTATAGCTGAAGCGGTGTATTGTGCCAACGCTTCTTCATGAAGACATAGTGGCTGACATGGTGTATCCTACAATCTTGCTGGAATTTGGCCTGGGTATCGCTTTCCTTCCAATGATGGTGGGGTGTATCCAGAGTGGACTTCAGGCATTGACCAAGACCTTCTGCAAAGTGGAAGTTATGGTGGATGCCGATGGAAATGCACTCACTGACCAGCATGGTAATCCTTAAGTCAAAGTGCCCAATCCCAGAATCGAACTTCCATATACTTATCTGGTGGCTTGTTATGTAATGCATTGTCCTTCTCTGTTGACTCCCGCAAGCACGTCGAAGAATTTTGTGCCGTTCTTGCAGAAGTTAGAGCACTCATCTTGGCAGCACACCTACATATTCTACATCCATCAGAAAAGCCATCCAGAGTGGATCTAATTATCAACTGGTTTGACGCCTTCTTGATATTTAGGATACATCACGCAGAGACCATTTTCTAGATATTGTAAGGCCAAATGGGTACACTACCCTTTCGATGGGTGTCTTCTACTGGTTGATGAGTATTCGACCTGGATACCTTATTTTTCATCAGGGTGACACCTGTACGATCAAGCTTTATCCGTCGAGCTGATTTGCTCATCAATTGGGTACGATCTGCTCTACGTGGGGAACCAAATACTGGCCTTCACTTCAGTGGGAACCTATTTAAAGGGGCACGAGCATGGTACTTCCACATGGCTGGGGGAACGGGAGCACTGTTCAGTCTTCCTCTGAGATCACCTAATGCATACTCCAGCCTTGGTTTTTGTGATTGGTATGTTATTGCCAACATAATGCCAGATTATGAGATAAATGCCTCATGCATTAAAGCCATTAAGTTCACCTATAGTGCCTATAGGAGATCCAAGATAGTTCGTAAGAAAGGAATAAACGAGTTCTTGGAGGCTGAGAAGAGACTAGTGTATGTGCGATGGCAGAACGTGCTGTTAGAACTGCAGGGGAGCACCCTATAAGAAAGTTTCGACAGGCCATGGCAAAATGTGCTCATCCACCCTCTTCTGCGGGTGGCACAAGTCGGAAGAAGGCACGAAGAAAGCATGAAGCAGAAGTTCTGCTATAAGGAGCTTCTCAACTAGGGCTGGGCCCTGCAGAATTCGAGGATGAGGAAGAGGTGGCTCCTCCACTTATTCGGAGTCGGCATAGTAGGGGGCCTGCCACTTCGTAAGGAACAGAAGTTGTGGAGGGGCCTCAGCAAGAATCTCTGTTAACTCCTTTGACAACTTCATGAGAAGGAGCTGTAGTGCAATCGGGTTCTCCAAGGATTATGATGCTGACCTTGAAGGTCGCTGAATCCAGTCCGACCACTGGGCAAATTGGAGGAAAAGCTCCAGTTGCTAAAGTGCCTTTGGTCCAGGTATCATCTTCGTCATCTGAAGGTGATGATCACGTTGTTGGACTGAAGCCTGCCTCTCATGATGCCAGTGAGCCCTTGCATGTGGCGAAAATGGAAACACAAGTGATTCTTTCAGAGACAAAGCTACTGTCTAAAGAGATCGCTACTGCCGAAGGTATCTTTTCTTTTTCACTCATGTCGTTTCTTATAGAAAATATAGATGATGTTTTTATCATCTGCTTGAGTAACCTTTCGCAGGGGCTACCACTGCAACTAAAGGCGAAACCTCCTTGAATATTGCTGAGATGATTGAAGAACTAAATTAGCCAGCGAGCATGAAAGTTTTCAAATCAGCGACGAAGTGGCTGCTATAGGTACAACATCCGAGGCTGGAGAATCTTCTCATCCAGGAGAACTGCTAGATGGTTTGCCTCTTATATCTTCCCAACCTGGTAAGATATCAACATTCAATAATCCCCTCTTGGTGTTGTTACTTATATTATCGCAATGGTTGTAGGTGACGTCGCTTGCGCTCAAACAGAAGAGCCCTTTATGGGTACTGTTGTGGAGGCCATTCCTCCCACTTCTGACTGTGTCTCTATTGCTATCATAGAGACTGGATTAGGCAGTGTTCAAACAGCACCAACACCAGCTATGGATATTAAATTAGTCTCTAAAATTGCATATTTCATACCACATCTTCACATTTATTCAATATTAAATTCTGTTAAAAATACCTCTCTTGTATGTTTCTAGGTCTATGGTATGAAATGAAGAAGAAGCCCAAAAATCTTATTTAATTGGTGATTAAAAGCCTACAAGAATAGCCACTGACTTTGGGGGTCGTTTTATCAAAATCGGGGGCCTAAATCCAGATCAGGACGTATAGATGATAGGGGGACAAGCGGGCAGCGCGCAGCAGGCGGCGCCGCACGCCACCCTAACATTTCCACGAAAACGCAGCACTATTGTGGAGCCGCGTGCCAAGATTTGACGCGCGGCTCCGTACAGACTCCCTGGTGCCCTGGTTCGCCTATAAATACCCTAGGATGTCCAAAGCATCATGAAATAGAGTTTTGAGTAGGTTTTTAGGGTTTTCTTCTCCATGTTAAAGGTTTTTGGGTAATTTAGGTTAGTTCTTCTTCTTCCTCTTTGTATTTTCAATTTCTTGTAGATCTTATAATAGGAAAGAGAGTAGTATATGGATGGAAAGCAATAGTGCTTGTAAATGGAAGGTGACAATTTATGAAAGGTTCTCTCTTTATCTCTCCTTGTTTCCTTTTCTCTAACTCTCTTTATATGCTTAGCTAATTTTCTCTCATGACAACTAACTACTAACCACTAACTTGCTAACTTCTTACTTGATAATTTACATGAATCTAATAGCCTCTACTTGGCCTTACTCTTGTAAAAGCCATTGATGGCTCATGATGATGGATTATAACATTCTAACATCCTAACTCTCTAACAAGCTAATATTACTTTTTCCATGCTTGCTCTTGTTCAGTTTTGATGGTTTAAGTGTAGCTTGCACTTGTTTGTTGAGTTTGGATGTGATGAGTTATCTTATGAGTTATGCTTTGAAATGCTCTTGAACTAAGGACTAGTGATGACCAAGGATACATGTGAGGCAACTATCACTAAGAGGTTAGAATAGTTAGTGGAGCTATTAGTAGTTAGTAGCCATGGATTTTCCTTTCTTTTCCTTTGTTTTAACAATATATCAAAATCACAAAAATCATCTTTCTATGCTTCCTACTTCTTTGTTTTCACCGTACTCTTCTCTTACCATTCTTTGTTTTCTTTTCTTTTGATTCTTTAAAACATTGAAGAAACTTTAACACACATGTGAACATTCTGGTAAAGCTTCTATCGCTTTCCGTCCCTATAGATTCGACCCGTTTAGCCTCTATGCTATAACAGAAGTATCGAGGAAGCCAAAGAACACACTTTTAACTCGTGATTTCAAGACATACAATTTTCATTCACAGTTTTCCCTCAATCAAATTTTGGCACTGTTGTCGGGGATGGGAACGGTTTGATTTCACAGTTTTGTTAACTTTTCGTCTTTATTTTTTGTGTACAGGACAAATTTTTAGCATTGCAGAAGTCCACACTTGATTTTGTGTGGTAGGATAAATTCTTGTATATTATTATATTTTGCTGCTACTTTTTGTTTATATTACCTGTGCACTGTAATAATTTTAAGAACTAAAATATGGTAATTGAATTTTTAAAATGGTTTAGATATTTGCATCTAGGCATGTGTCAATTTCAATTCCAATATACTGTATTTTATTCTTGTATTGGTGTGATTTTGACGGAGGTGTACATATTGCATTGCATATAGTTAGGACAAACACGTGGGTGATTTACTCGCTTTGTGTGTTCATTCTTATCTTTATTGCACACTTGCACGAATTGAACTTAAGGGCAAACCCAATTCAATATAAGGTGGGAAAGTCATTATCCTTCCTTAGCCCAAAAATCACCTCCCCACTCACACAATCTAAGCCTTAATAAAAATTTCTAGACGTTAGCCCCTAGGGACATCTCAGACTCATTTAGGAGATTAACCGAAGGAAAAATTGTTAGAGTTTGACTCTTGTCAAATCGGTGTCGAAGGTTGGAGATTGAGAGGCGAACCTCAAAGAACAGTGATTTGACATAATTAGGCCCGTTATTCCAGCACGGATACCTCCCACTGATCTTGCCCCTACCTAGCCGATAAACTCGTGGTCAGATTCTGATGATGTACCCCCGGTGGATAGTCTAATTAGTTAGGAGTCGTCTAGGTCTAAGTCAACCTTAACGTAGGCTACTTTTATTTTTTTTTTCTTTATTTGTTTGTTTTTTTGTTTTTTTTTTTTTGTAAATTGTGAAATGGATTTTAACAATAATAATTTTTTCAATCCTAATATAAATCCGTATTTCACCCCGACCTCATTTGACTCAGATAACTCTGACCCGGTTATGTACAACATGAACCATTCATATATGCCGAGTTGGGATTATCCGACTCAATATGACCCAAATCCCCAATCATATGACTATAATTTTCAAAATAACTTTCACTCTTCATAGAGTTCATGGGGATTCACCTCCCCCGAGTTAAATTTTCAACCACATTGTCTACAATTTTCACAATATTTATTCCCTAATTCTGCTTCATATCCTCCTTTTACTGAATCACCAATTGAAGAAAAATCATCATTGTAAAGAAGTTTGGAAGAAGTGATAGAGGCCCAAAATCAATTTGAAAATATGGTGTCCTCATCATGTCCACAAAATTTTCAAAAATCATATAGTTCTTTTTTACTCAAAGAAAAATCATTGGGAGAAAAAATATGAAATTCGTGCAAGAGACCGAGTAAATAATGCAAATATGATTGAGTTCCCATATCCATCAGATGTTCATATGACTAAAGAATCATGTCATTTTGGAAATCCAGCTTCAATTTCATCATACCAACCTGAACTTGACCAACATCAAATTCTTGATAGTTTGACAAGTTATCTAATTCCTGAAATTGAATTTGAAGATGAATGTGAACCCGAGCTTCAATTTATCGATTCGAGTCCAATCCTTGAATCAATATTGACTCCTGTAGTGTTACCTAAACTAAGTAACATTCTTGAGCCAGTTTTGATTCCCATAATTTCTGAACTTGAATCGATCATTTCACCCATTCACATTCCTTCCGTGGATGAAAATCAAGATTCAATTTCATTACATCCATTTGAACTTGCCCAAAATTTTGAGAACCACCTTGACATTTTGGCAAGATATCCATTTTCTGAAATTGAGCTTGAGCTTGAAAGTGATCCTGAACCACAAGCTAGTAATTTCATTTCACTTTTTGATTCATAATGACTCTGGTATCTTTACCAGATTTTTTCTCTATTCCAGAGTCAACATTGAATCCTATACCAGTACACTATGAAATTGAATCACCAATATCTTATGATCACACTTTATTGATGGAAAAAGTATGTGAACATCATTTTTAGTTTGGACCCCATTTTTGAACCAATTTCGACTCCCCCTTTTGAGTCTCGACTTGATCTGAGTTAAATTTCTGAGTCGGTATCGGTTTTATTCCTGTTCTATTTGAGTCCAAATCAATCATCTCCCAAAATCACACTTCATTGCTAGACAAGAATATTGAAGAAAATGACTCAGTAATTATTTTTGAAATTGGAAATTAGATGGGGATAATTTTTTAAATAAGACCATTCACTCAATAATTCTTTTACTGGGTCGTATTAGAGAGGTCACTGGTGGGTTTCTATAAGATCCATGATTTTTTTGATTGGGTAGCAACGTTTGGCCCAATCAGACCACCACCGGAGCCACCTCCACAACGTAATTTTCCTTCTCTTCCCATTTGTTTCATGTATATACACATTCACGATGCATTGAGGACAATGCATGAGATAAGTGTTGGGGAGGGTTTACTAACATAGGTTGTTTTAAATTTTCTTTCTTTTATACTTCTTTTTAAGAAATTTTTAAAATTTTCTTTTGTATAGAAACTCATTTCTTTTCTTTTTACAAAACTTTTTAAAATAAGAGAAATAATTTTGATTTATTTTAAGAAAATTAAGATTATCTTCGGAATTAGGAAAATCTAAAATTATGAATTTTTAAACCAAGTCAAAATAATAGATCTTGCTTAAATTTTAGGATAAGGAAGTAAGATTGGAAAGATAATTTGTTCTTGAATTTTTTGCCTTAGATTTATGCATTTCACAGTTAGACAATTTTTTGGGATTGAAACAAAGACTGAAAATGCCATAAAAATTCTATAATATATATATAAAAAAAAGATGATAAAACCATTCTTAGTTTTCTTTTCTTTTGATTCTTTAAAATATTGAAGAAACTTTAACACACACGTGAACATTCTGGTAAAGCTTCTATTGTTTTTTGTCCTTGTGGATTCACCCGTTTAGCCTCTATGATATAACGGAAGTATCGAGGAAGCCAAAGCACGCACTTTTAACTTGTGTTTTCAAGACATACACTTTTCATGCATGGTTTTCTCTCGATCAGATATCCTGGAAGAGTTGTCTTCTCAAATGGTCAGGAATTCTTCACGATAATCGAGTGTTGTTCCAAATTGGAGCTTTCTGGGCAAAGTTCCTTCGAGTTCGTGCGAACACTTCTTGAGAACCAGGTTGAGAATATTAAACAAACGGGAGGTTCTAATAGTGTGAGAGCACATCAAGTGCTAGTTGAGCAACTTGGTGTATACTCGAAAGAACTTAGGAACTTGGAGATAGCTAGCCCAGTTGCTGATGCTCAAAGGGTGTCAGAGAATCTCTACCCAAATCAGGAACGGATGCGACAGGGGATTAAGGGGCAGATAGCTAAGGAAGCTCGTCATCTTGATGATTTCAAGGCTTGCTATCAAAACATGACAGACGATCTTCAGAGATCCGAGATTGTCACCAATAGCGTAGAAGGAGTGATAGCGAGTGCTCGAGCTGCAATCGCTAGGGCACAAGCTCTGACCAGGATAATGAGTTGAATCTTGCAACGGAGAGAAAGAGGATAGAGGATCTCGAGGTTGCCAAAGGTCAAGTACAATGGGAGCTCGACATCCATGCTCTGAAACTGGAAGCTTTCAAGCACAAATTGACACAAAAAAGCTTTTATCAGAAGAACTAAGGGCTCAGGCCTTATTTGAGATTGAGAAGGCGCGCCAACAAGACATTCAATGCCTCAAAGACCAAATAAAGTACCTTGCTGAGTGAGAATAACTTTTTGTTTCTTTTTTTTTAACGCTCTATCCTGTTTAAAAATTAAGTGTCTGTATCACTTCTAAATTTAATATAAATAAAAGTGATAATTTTGCCTCTGTCTTGTCTTAATTTTCCTTTTTGTGTTTGAAAATTAGACAAACGAAAGTGATTATCTTTGATTGCTAGAGATGACAATTAAAATAGCACCTCAAAGTTTTGAAATTTCGTTTAAGGAATTTGAAAAGGATTACTGTCAGAGGTGTGATGTTAACTTAACAGGAGTTGAATTCGTTATTTGAACAAATTGTGTGGACTTGCTATCCTATTGATGAGAATAACAAGTGAAATTAAATTTATTGGGGATTTATGAAAATTTTTACTGTCAGAGGTGTGATGTTAATGTGACGGGTTAGGATTTGTAATTGGAAGAAAATTGAATTGTCAGAGGTGTGATATTAACTTGACAAGGATGTGGATGCTACGGGTGTGATATTAACTTAACATCAAAGAGATCTCATTTTCATTGAGAAAACTGAGAAGATTGCTATCATAGTTTAATGTTAACTTTAATTGCGAAGTGAATGCTAGATGTGTGATATTAATTTAGCATCAAAGTGATCTCATTTTTATTGAGAAACCTCAGAAGATTGCTATCATAGGTTTAATGTTAACTTAACAGCGGGGTGAATGTGATTGAAACGGGAAAATAGTAAAGAATGAGTTAGAAAATCTTAGTCTCGTTTCAATGCAACCGTGTAGCAAGGGCTAAATGGATCGATCCACAGGGAAGGATGCGATGGAAGCTTTTCGGAACGATCTTCTCTGTAATTTGCTTGAAAAAGAAAAAGAGATATTGATTGTGAGAATTAGATTTAATCAAGCAAAAAATTATAGTTTACTAATCATCTACCACAACCAAAGTATTAATCTCAAAGAATGAACATCATTTTGAATAAAGAATTACCTACCCAAGGGTTTTGCTAGATAATCCAGTAAGATGAATAAAGATATTATAAACCCTAATTAGTTTGCACTAATAAAAATTAAACTATAGTTCATCTTAATTTCAAAGAATAGCATAAGAAAAGTTCACTTAACATTATGCTACCAAAGTATTTAAATATGAACCATGAATGACCATTTGAAAAGTGCCACCTAAATTAGTTAAACTAATTATTGATTCACCTTCAAGAACACTAATTTTAATCTTAGGGCTTCTAACAAGCATAGACGTCAATCAATTCATCTTTTAAACTAAATTAGGGTTAATCGAGAGATTAGTAAACTATATTTTTAATTAGTTATTCATATTTTTTTTTTTTATTTTCAATTTTTCTTTTGAATAAGAAAAGTTGCATGAAAACGAAAAGAAGAAAAATAAATAATCAAAGCAGAAAACTAAATTGAATTGCAAAGAATAAAAAGAATGAAGAACCTTTTTATTGGATGTCACTGACCAATTACAAAGCTCCTCTGCTTCTTCCACAATCTTCTTCTCTAAATAACAAAAACGAAAAATACAAGAAAATTCAGAAAGAAGAAAAAGATCTAAAGAAAACCCTAAGCTTCAGCTCTCAGATCCACCCTCTCTGTTGCTCTACAGGGGTATTTATAGGAGATATAAGACGTAGAGTCCCAGTACAACTCTCCCACAAAACCGCGTTGCCGGATTCATCTTAACGGCCGCGGGAATGCGGCTATAGCCGCGTTTCCGTGGCAATAGCATGGCCAATGGCCATGCGCTTTCTTACGTGGCCTCCTCTGGTCCGTCCATCTGGGTGCCTCCTTCTGAATTCTGCATTTAAACCCTCTATCTTAAGAACTCAGGATAACTTGGGAAGCAAGTTATCGAAAATCTGAGTTTTAAAAAGATTTGTTCCCTTTATCTTTATCTTTTCTCCTTTATCTTTATCTTTATATTGCAAGCAACTAGGTTTAAGTAGAAGTCCATCTCTGTTTTAGGATGAGGATCCATCTTATCCTTTTCTTCCTCCTCTTTAGCAATTAGGAATTCTATTTTATCCTTCCTCTTCCTCCCCTAGATTTTAAATTAATAATTTAAAATTCAAGTTCAGATTAGGTTAGATAAGATAGAAGCTTTTAAATTGCTAAAATAAATTATGTGTGTCGGCTTGTGAGATTTTTGGGCTTTTGGGCTTCACTTATGTTTTATTTCTTTATTCTTTAACTACTCAAGACCTACACAACATTAAACAATGGAACATTAGTAACATTGCTTAATAAAAGAATAAATAGAGAAATATGATGGTAAATATGATGACAGATATGCACTTTTGACTACCTATCACACCCCCACACTTATCTTTTTGCTCGTCCTCGAGTAAAAATAAAAAGAAAAGGAAAATAAAAGAAAAACTAACCTATCCTAGCCCACTTTCGTAGGAATCACGGTTGCACTTAGCACGTGCAACAAGCCGTTAAACCTCTAGGGTACCCCTAGAGGACGAGTGTTGTCTCGTGAGGGTTTTCAGTGGATTACACCCACAAAATCCATAAAAGAAAAAAGAAAAATGTTAATGATTTAATTAATTAATTAATTAATTCTTTTATTTTGAAAAAGGAAAGAAATATTTGAAATATATTTGAAGAAACTAAGTAATCTATAAGTTTTAGGATTATCATTTTTATTCATTCTTGAACTTAGTCTTTATACAATAATTTGTTATCAATTTTAGGTAAGGATTAAAATTGAATTTTTATATTGTCTCTTTTGTTACCCTAAGTCATATGTATTCTTGTGAATGTGAATCTTTAATAGAGATTCTTTAACTTGGACTCTCATGCCTCTTTATTATTATTATTATTTTCTTCTTTTTTTTAAATATGTATAACTCATCTAATTTTCTTTTGTATTAGTATCAAGGCTTCTTGAGGCCCTCATACCTAACTAATTGACTATTAGATGTGTTAGTATATATATAGATAATATTTCTTAATTTTCTTAGGCTTTCTAATCCACCCATGTAGCAAGCCTAAGGTCGGTGGCTCCCAAACCGGTCGGTTTAGGGCACCGGGTGAGAAAACACTCCATGGACTTAAGGACTCGAGTGAACTAGGCCACAAAACCAAGGACTTTATTTATAAAATCATCTTTAGACGTGACTACTTATGCTTCTTGAGGCAAATGTATTCAGCTTAATTAGTAAACTCTATATTCTTTTTTTTTTATATATCAAAATTTTTATAAGGCACAAGAGTCTTTGTCTTAGGATCCTAGATGTGAAAGTGTATTAGGTATACACATTTTATTAAGGTAAAAAACAAAGCTAATTAATTATTTAAAATTTTCCTCCTGTACAAAAAAAAATCCGATAATTTATTTTATTTTGACCAAATTTTTAGAAATCCTAATCATGATTTTTCTAATTCTTAAGATTAACTTGAATTTCTCAAAAGATAAGTCAAAATATTGTCTCCTTTTTCAACTATATATATTTATTTTTTTATATTTATTTTGTTAAGTTAATAACCTAAGGTTAGTGAATTATGTTAACAGCAACCTACAGTTAGTCAATAATCTATGTTAAAATAAATATCTTTTTTATTATTATTATATTCTATTTTTTTATTTTATTTTTTTAATTTTGAAATTAAGGTTTTAGTACCCTCCCCACACTTGTCTCATGCATTATCCACAATGTATGCATGTATGTATAAATGCATGAAATGAATGGCAGAGAGGTAGAGTTCCGATACATTGGGTCAAAAAGACCCATAGCTGTGTCTGCTTCCGGTGCTGATTCCAAAAATGGTTTCAGACGTTGACCATTTATCTTAAATTCATTTCCATTCTTAGGGTCGAATCTCTATAGCTCCATGTGGAAACACAGTCTTAACAACAAAAGGCCCTGTCCATCTTGATTTCAACTTTCCGGGAAAGAGGTGAAGTCTAGAGTTATAGAGTAAGACTTTTTGTCCGGACAAAAGATTTTCTCATGATGAACTTATCATGAAAAACCTTAACCCTATCTTTTATAATCTTCGCATTTTCATACGCCTCGTTCCTTAACTCCTCAAGTTCAGAAATTTGCAATTTCTGAAGTGCACCTGCATTATCAAGATCAAAATTCAGCTGCTTAATTGTCCATAAGGCTCGGTGCTCTAACTCAACAAGAACGTGGCAAGCCTTTCCAAAAACTGATCTATAAGGAGACATTCCTAGAATCGTTTTAAAGGCGGTCCTATATGCCGATAAGGCATCCACTAATTTGGTGTACCAGTCCTTCCTTTTTTGATTCATAGTTTTCTCTAAGATAAGCTTAACTTGCCTATTTGAGACTTCTACCTGCCCACTGGTTCGAGGATGGTAAGGTGTCGATAACTTGTGTGTTATGACATATTTTCGCATAAGAGCTTCAAAAATTCTATTGTAAAAATGTGTACCATTATCACTAATTATGGCTCGAGGGGTTTCAAAGGGTGAAAAGATGTTTTCTTTTAAGAACTTGACAATAACTTTGTTGTCATTTGTCTTGCAAGGGATGGCTTCAACCCATTTGGATACGTAATCTACAGCCAACAAGATGTATTGGTGCCCAAATGAATTAGAGAAGGGACCCATAAAATCAATGCCGCAAACATCAAAGAGTTCTACTTCAAGAATTGGGTTTATGGGCATCATATTACGTTTAGAAATCCTTCAATCATTTGGCTTCTTGTGCAAGTTTTGCAAAAGTCAAATGCGCCTTTAAACAAAGTGGGCTAATAGAAGCCACTTTGTAGTACCTTTTCAGTTGTTTTACGGGGACCAAAGTGTCCACCACAAGCAAATTCATGACGAAAGGCTAGAACGCTTCTAGTTTCCCCTTTGGAAACACATCTCCTAATTATTTGGTTGCTACAATATTTGAAGAGGTAAGGTCCTCCCATATGAAATGCCAGACTTGAGACAAGAACCGGTATCTATCCTGTTTTGACCAACTAGATGGTGTTTGGTTTGTGACTAAGTAATTAACTATGTCGGCAAACCATGGTTCCGTAGAGATGGCTAAAAGTTGTTTGTCGGGGAAATTATTGTTGATGGGCAGTTCGTCGGAAGGTGCGTTTGGCACAGGAGAGAGATGGTCTGCGATGACATTTTCGATGACATTTTCGACACCCTTTTTATCTCAAATTTCAAGATCAAATTCTTGGAGGAGGACGATCCAACGAATGAGTCGGGCTTTCACATCCTTTTTGAGCATTAAGTGTTGAAGTGCAGAATGGTCGGTGAATATCGTGGTTTTGGTCCCAAGTAGGTATGGACGGAATCTCTCCAATGCGAACACTACGACCAAGAATTCTTTCTCGGATGTAGTATAGTTCACTTGGGCATCATTGAGTGTCCTACTTGAATAATAGATCACGTGTTGCTTGTTATCGTTGCGTTGTCCTAAGATAGCGCCTATAGCAATATCGGAGGCATCACACATGATCGCAAAGGGTTTGGACCAGTCCAGAGGTTAAATGATAGGTGCAGAGATAAGGTCCAATTTTAGCTTCTCCCATGCGCTACTACACTTGTCATCAAAGATAAAGGGCATATCTTTGGCTAAAAGGTTTGTAAGAGGTCTAGCAATTTTTCTACAATCCCTAATGAACCACGGTAAAACCTGGCGTGTCCTAAAAAAGAATGAATGTCTTTCACGCATCGTGGAATTGGGAGTTTGGCTATAATCTCCACCTTAGCCTTATCCACTTTTATCCCTTTCCTGGATATTTCATGAGCTAGGACAATCCCATGCTGCACCATAAAGTGGCACTTTTCTCAATTTTGGGTCAAGTTCTTTTCGATGCACCTTTTTAGCACTAGCTCTAAGTGATGTAGACATTAGTTAAACGAATTCCCATAGACGGAGAAGTCGTCCATGAAGATCTCCAAGAAGCGCTCGACCATGTCGGAGAAAAGGCTTAACATGCAATGTTGGAATGTTGCGGGGCATTGCATAGGCCGAAAGACATTTGATGATAGGCAAACGTCCCAAAGGGACATGTGAATGTTATCTTTTCTTGGTCCCCGGGGCTATTGGGATTTGGTTATACCATGAGTAACTATCCAAGAAACAGTAATACTCATGGCCCGCTAATTGTTCGAAAGGAGGAATTGAGTTAAGCGAGAGTTTAGAGTAAACCGTTCATATCCGTGTGCTGATTATCAAACATTGAATATGTATGGAGATTTACTTTACTCATTCGAATCACCATTCGTAGCACAAGCTATAACGCATCGTATCCGTAGGGAGGACTAGCGATGGAAGCGTTCACGATTTTTATGTTGAAGTTTTTGGAAAGAAAAATGAAAGTTCTTCTTTGTTTAAAAATTGAAAAACAAAACAAAGCAGAAAGAGAGCGAAGAATCTTTGTAGAGGTTTTTAAAGAAAAGGACAACAGAACGAAAGGTGGAATGAAAACTTGTGGCGTTGTAAAAAAAGAACGTTTTCAGAAAAGGGTTTTGAAATACGATAGAGAGAAAGCCATGACTAACTAACATTCTACACTACTAACTTACTGCTCTCGTTGTGTGATTCATGCCTCATGCTGATTCATCGGCAATAATACATCTTGCTTTGTCAAATCGATATGTTGTCCCATATTGAGAATGTGTTCTCATCTAGGCTTGGATAGGTGGCATCCTTGGATCATCGGCTCCCTAAATAGGTTTTCAATAATGGAACATAGGTAATCACACTTAGGTATGTGAAATAAAAATGTAAGATTCATTAGTCCATCAAAGCTATAATCAAGCTAGCATGAAATAAGAACTTATACAATAGTTGTTAGCATACTAAAGTAATCCATCCTCATGTTCCATCAAGACACTTGTTCAAGTGACAAGGCTCTAAGTGAGACACACATGAATCATATGGAGGGGATACAAAGCATTCACTAACAATTGAACATAACTCATCTTCATTGGGGATGAGAAAGACTTGTAAATTACAAGACTAGAAATAAAAACATCCAATAATTCATATGAGTTAGCAATCACCCAAGAGCCAGAGTTAGTAGTGTTAGAAGTTAGTTAGTCATGTTAGTGAGTTAGGTAGCCATAGAAAGGAAGAACAAGGAAGAATTCATGGTAGAAAGTAAATGCAAGAAAGTAAGAACTTGAAGGTAAAAGAAATAGAACAAGAAAAGACTTGAGGAAATGAAGATTGAGCCCTTGTATTGAGTTATCACCTTCTTCAATTATGGAGATCTCTCACCCTCATTCTCTCTTTTCTGGGTGTAGAAGGAGAAAATGAAAATTACACAAGAACTAAAGAGATTTAAAGAAACCCTAACAATTTTCCTAAACAAGAATGCTATTCTCTCCTCGTTTTACAGAGGTCCTAGGGGTCTATTTATAGGTTTCAGGAGAAGATCTCATCTAACAACAGTCGTAGGATCAAACACTTGATCAACGGCCAAGGGATTGCCGCGGATCCGCGGCCAGGGCTGCGTTCCGTGGCAGAATCTTGGCCGTTGCGCCAACGATTTCTTGGCATTCTGTTATGCCTCGTGTGCCGAGCTAGAGCTTCTAGAAGGTGGAGAATATGCTTTGGATCAATCCAGATTTGGGCTTCCTTGTTGTGGGCTTCTAAATTACTCCTTTAATTCCTTTAAAAATCACAAGAATTGCGCCTTCTTCTCCATAAAATATTGGACCTGAAAAATAAGAGAGAAAAGCAATAAAAAATCTCATTTTTATTAACATAAAGCATGACAAGGTGGTATAAAATGATGCATGAATGAACTCCAATCACACCCCCATACCTAGCTTTTGCTCGTCCCCTACCAAAATAAGCAAAGAAAAAGAGAAAAAACCCTAACTAAATTATTACACCACTTTCGTAGGTGATACGATTGCACTGAGCTCGTGCAACAAGCCATTAAACCTCTAGGTTACCCTAAAGGAGGAGTGTTGTCTCCTGAGGGTTTTTAGCGGATTGCACCCACAAAATTCAAAGTGAAAGAAAATGTTAGTGATTTTTCAAAAAAGAAAGAAAAGAAAAAATTTATGATCCATTTTTTTTAAGAATTTCGATGATCTTTTGGTTTCAGGTTACCCTAAACTTTTCCTTCTTTTTATAAGCATCCATTTGAAGTTTCACTTTCAACTTAGGTTAAGTTTTCAAAAATATAGAGAAAACCAGATTTTGGTCAAGCCTAGCATATATACATATATTTTTATGAGGGATTGATCTTAGACTATGGTGAAATCACCTAGAGGGGGGGTGAATAGGTGATAAGGCTAATCTAAGAACTAAATGCGGATTACAAAACTAATTTGCAACAACACTTAGTGCAACCAACGATTGTAGCTGAATTCCCCGTGAAGGGCTCTGGACTAACTCCTCTTGATTCCTCTGAATAAGAGTTGAGGCGCTATATGAAGCTCTCGTGGTTAAGCACAAGTGAGGCACACAAGCAAACACAACCAAGCATAGAGATATAGGCAATATGAATCAATGCAAGGCACAACACAAGCATATAAGATATGACAATATGAATGATGCAATGCACAACACAAATAAAAAGAGAGAGAGTTAAGAGTCAATGGATCAAACGCAAACAACAAGATGTATTTCGAGATTCGAGCACCGAGCTCTACGTCTCCGCCTTCACCGAGAAGGATTTCTAATCCACTAACTTGTCCACCTAGGACTCCCACCGAGGGAACCTCCACCGAGGATTTTGTACAACAACAACCGGTAGTACCGAACTCCTCTCTCAACCAATACAACCTCCACCGAGGCAAACTCAAACACAATCCACCTCTACCGAAGAGGGATACAAACCAACACCAACTCCACCTCACCAAGAAGGAGTAAACCACAATCTCAACCTCTACCAAAGAGGGAGCAACCACAAAGAAAGGTTTACAACAAGGTGGTATATCTCAACCACAAACCAATTTCTTTTCCCACAAAAAAAGATCCTAATAGAATAGGATAGGAGATATAGCTCAAGTGTGGAAAACAAGTGTTTTGATCAAAGAAAATCTCTTGGGAAAATACCAAATAGATATAGAATTTTAGACCAAGAAACTAATTCCCAAAAATCTATTTTCTTTGAAATAAATAAAGCACTTAAAACAAATAAGATGGATCTTTTTGCTCTTTAAACACTTTTGAAAACTTGCTTTGAAAACCAGAGAATAGGAAAATTTTTGATCTGAAAAATCTTGCCAAAATCCCAAAGAAATGGGGCTTAAATAGCCCTCCATCAAAAACTAGCCGTTGGGACTGTTTCTCAGTCCTGGCGGCTGGCGGTCGACCGGCCGGTCGACCGCCAACGGTCATATATTTGACCGTTGGAAGAAGCCGGTCGACCGCCCAAAACCAGAGAGCAAAGCTCTCTGGCCGATTGACCGCCCGGTCGACCGGCCCAAGAACCTGGCCAACGTGCACAGGTCTGTGCACGTCGGTCGACCGACCCGGTCGACCGACTCTAGGTCCCGTCGACCGGCCGGTCAACCACCAGAGCCTCGCAGCATGGTTCTGGGTCAGAAAACTGGGTTTAAAATTATTCTAAAAATTCCCATAAAACTTCAAAAAATCCACAAAAATAGTAAGTAACATAATATATGATATATAAACATGTGATAAAAAATTCAACACAAATATCAAACATTATGAACCATTTTTGTGTTATGGAAAAATTACCGAAAACCAAAAACTGTAATTTTCCAAACTTTGATTTTTCAATAGGAAATTTGATTTTTCCTAAAACTCATTTAAATACAAAAACATGATACTTAAACACATTTAGGCATGATGCATATGGACATAAGTCAAATATACATGATACATATATATATCATTATTTTTGACTTTAATTCCAAAAATATGTTTTGTTAAAATACCAAAACACTAAAACACATGGATAGGCATATCAAAATAAGTTTGTTTACATATGAAGCATGTATGTATATAGAACATATCTAATATACATAAACCATTTAAACTTGTTTTGATCTAACTATTCATGAAAACCAATATCGGTTAAACCAAAAACCGAAAACCAATATCCAAAACATAAAACGTGTGTGTTGTGAACTTAAGCATATAAACTATCTAATCTTTACAAATGGATCTAAAACACAAACTAAACTATGGTACTGAGATCTTCTTGACGAACTCCGTCTTCAAGTCGACTCGATTCAAAACTCCGTGATCCACCGAGCTAGACTCCAACGAGTGCTATGAATGATCTTGTTGCTCGGGCTCTGGAATCACCATGTGAAAGGCTTCAAAACTCCTTTGTTGAAGCTATCACCAACTAATATCTTGATTAATGATCTGAAACTAAACATCACAAGATTATTAGTAAACATAACTACATGAGTTAATCATCATAAAAACTAGAGTGGAAGGCCTCTGGGCCAACAATCTCCTCCTTTTTGATGATGATAAAATTCATGGAGTTATATATGCATGGATTAAAGTTAAGCTTCAAAGAAGCTCCCCCTTAACTCATGCATAGGAAATAAGCAATAAGATATGGCAATGAAGCACATGCATAAATAAACATGTATGCAAATATAAGAAGATAAACATGCCAATCAAACATAAAACTCATAAATTCTTTTTCTCCTATTTGCAAAACAAAACATATATGCATAAACATAAATCCTGAAAACATGCATATATACCAAATACTTCTCCCCCTTTTTGTCAATCATCAACAAAGGGGTTAAAGTAAAAACAAAACCAACAAATTCTTCTCCCCCTTTTTGTTCGAAACAAAGAATTAACTAAGGGGTCAAACAAACAAATCAATAAATAGATATATGCGATATACATTCATGAAGAGGAAGACGCTAAGTTAACTCCCTACATATATGCATTACATGAAGAAAGGATGATAAGCCCTAATTCACATAACACAAAATATGCAATGCATAAGAAGAGATGTGAAGCTCCCCCTACACACGTGTATCGCATAAAGAAGAGTTGTCAAGCTCCTCAATATAAGATACACTCAACATGAATTTATATGTAGAAGAGATGTTAAGCTCCCCTTGCATATATGCAATCATATCAAAACATTTTTAATATTTCTTATTAAAACACAATTTTGAATTTTCTCAATAAAATAAATTTTGAGATATCTTAGTAAATTAAATTTTAAAACACCAATATAAATCTTCATGGATAACAATTGAAAGAAATAGATCAATAGATACCAATTGAAAGTAAACAAAATCTTGATACCAATTGTGAATATTTGTCATTTAGAACATATGATACCAAAATAAAATCAATTTTCAACATAAAGTGTGGGAGTAGAAATCAACGGTAAACAAAATACCAATTAAAAGATAAAAATACAAATTTTCTCCCCATTTATGAAATACCAACTAAAAAGATGCATAAGCTTGTGTTTAAAATATCAATTGAAAACTAATCAATTGAAACATGATGGTCATTAAAATTCAAGCTTTAGCATAAACATATATATGTATGAAAAATTAGATACCAATCGAAATTGATACAATTTGAAGTGAAAGCATACATACATAAAAATATATGAGTATACAAGAAATGTCAATATTGATACTAATTGAAAGAATCCAATGATACCAATTGAAACAACAATAATATCAAGAGTATATCTCATATTTCCTACCACCCAATCATGCTCAAGTTTAAAATGATTTTCAATATAAAACATACAAGGCATGGTCGTCCATCCAACCGCCCGTGGAAGATAGGGGTTTTCAAAAATGGGTTTGAAATATTATATGAAAACTCTACCATGACGAAGAATACGAACTAGTTAAATGGAAAAACTTGTAAACTAGTACGAAATCCTTCAAGTAAGGAATAAAAATAAAATATTTTTCATGAAACTATGTAAATCACATGATCACTAAAATACTCAAATCCATAAAGCCCATACATACTCATGAAAACATAATCATGAGAAACATTTAAATAAGGTGAGTGTACAAGTGTAGTGTGAAACACATAATCATGAAATTTGGCAATAAAGCTCAATATTCCGTAAAACATGAAAATCATCAAAAAAACTATTTAATCTTCAAGACATATGTATGTCTTATACAAACTAAAGTATACATACATATCCAAAACACAAGGAGTCCACAAAAGTATATGCATGAAGGCACGTGGCTCAAAAGATGTATATGTATAGACGATAGTTTGGACAAGATAGACATATACATGAAGTTAAACATATGAACATGAAAATCATGGGAATACACGTTAAATGCATGAATCAGCAAAACTACACTATACTAGCACATCTAATGGGTACAAATAAGCATTCAAGTACAAACATATAATGATCTATTTGTTGCCCACTATATGTACAAGTATAAATTCTAGTCTTAATGAAAACTAACATTTAAACATATATTCAAATCATGAAGCATCAAAAACAAAGGTCATAAACATCCATATGATCATTATGTATATGCATGTCCATTAGATCTAGGACATACATATTAGTTAAAAACAAGGTGAGAACACATAGATATAGATCCATATAAAACATGGGTGTCTCAAATAACTAAACATGTATATCACTAATCTAATGAACATGGCATAAGCATAATGAACAATAAAACATGACATGCTATAAATCAATGATGTGAAAGCATGTAAATAAAAACGGGAGTTAGAGATCGATATCAAAACCGATGAAGGCACCTCTCTAGTTCTCCAAACCAAGGTGGTCTTCCCACCAAACTTCCCTTAAAAGTGATGCATCCAAATAGTCCACATGAAGCTCGGAACGCATCCACCTCAAGGTATGGATACTCTCACGTCATGCGAGAGCCCACACCTACATCAAATACAAGAGGGGTGGTCTTTGGTACCCATATCCTTTTGGGTCCATGGGGGTTAGCATCTTTCCTAACCCAAACAAATTTATTTGCTAAATTTTCATCATGTATACGATCATAGCAAAATTTAGCAAGGTGGCCCTTACTCCACAATGTGTACAAGTGTACACATGAGCATACAAAGTGTGATGGTTGTGACCGTGAGTAGCATGTGTATGCCGTGGAGGGTGTGCATGCATAATAGGAACTTATTTCTTTTGAAACAAAGATTCCAAACGTGTATGACTCAAAACACAATGGCTCAAAGTGGAGCCCAAACAATCTACACTCTTCTTAAGCATGGATATATCATTTTCAATTAAAGAAGAAGTGTGGCATACAATAGGTGAACTAGGTGAAACTACCCTAGCATGGCAAACATGTGAATCTATATTATTTTGTAAAGATTCATTTTTCTTTAAACAAATTTCTAAATCCTTGGAAATAGAAGCAATTTTCAGTTTTAAAGAATCATTTTCTTTTAAAACAAAATTAACTTTTGAAGATAAGTTTTCATTTTTCTTCAAAATAATTTCACAATCATTTTTGGTTTTCAAAATTTCATTTTCTTTTAGGGCAAGTTTAAGCTTAGATTTCAATGAATCCCTTTCATTAGAAATCTCAACCTTCTCTTACAAAACCAACTCAAGTTTTGAAAACAAATCCTCTTTTTCTTTATTTATTTTAGAAGTTTTCTTTTTCAAAACTTTATATTTTTCTAATAATTTTTCACATACAATGGATAGTTCTTCATTCAAGGCATTGGCATCAACATGATCATCACATGAAGAACTAGCATCATCACTATCTAATTGAGTTTCCGAGTATACCTCAAGGGAGTCATTCCCTTGGACCATAAAGCATTGTGGCTCGGATTCTCCACTTGATTCATCCTCCGGTTGAATTGGCAATTGAAGCTTGGAGGTAGTCAACTTGTTCCACACTGCAAAAGCGGAATCAAAATTATAAATAAGCATAAGATATTCTTTATTTAGCGTGCTTCTAATAGCCTCAAGGGCTTATGTATTGGCCCCTATATGATTGCGGTTACCAAGATAGCATTTCTTGGTAGCGGCAAGGAAAACATGCAAGCCTAGGGTTTTCAAATACATGGACATCCTAAATTTCCACATGTCAATGTTGGAAACATCGAACATGGGAGGTGACAAGCAATCCATGAGTGTGTGCAAAAAAATATACATGCAAATGCAAATGAAAGATTAGCAAACCAAGATCTCACTCCTAGGTGGTTAAAACAAATATCATGAGCGTAGGCTCTGATACCAATTGAAATGACCTAGAGGGGGGGTGAATAGGTGATAAGGCTAATCTAAGAACTAAATGCGGAATTACAAAACTAATTTGCATCAACACTTAGTGCAACCAACGAGTGTAGCCGAATTTCCCGTGAAGGGCTCTGGACTAACTCCTCTTGATTCCTCTGAATAAGAGTTGAGGCACTATATGAAGCTCTCGTGGTTAAGCACAAGTGAGGCACACAAGCAAACACAACCAAGCATAGAGATATAGGCAATATGAATCAATGCAAGGCATAACACAAGCATATAAGATATGACAATATGAATGATGCAATGCACAACACAAATAAAAAGAGAGAGAGAGTTCAGAGTCAATGGATCAAACGCAAACAACAAGATGTGTTTCGAGGTTCGAGCACCGAGCTCTACGTCCCCGCCTTCACCGAGAAGGATTTCTAATCCACTAACTTGTCCACCTAGGACTCCCACCGAGGGAACTTCCACCGAGAATTTTGTACAACAACAACCGGGAGTACCGAACTCCTCTCTTAACCAATACAACCTCTACCGAGGGAAACTCAAACACAATCCACCTCTACCGAAGAGGGATACAAACTAACACAAACTCCACCTCACCAAGAGGGAGTAAACCACAACCTCAACCTCTACCAAAGAGGGAGCAACCACAAAGAAAGGTTTACAACAAGGTGGTATATCTCAACCACAAACCAATTTCTTTTCCTACAAATAAAAGATCCTAATAGAATAGGATAGGAGATATAGCTCAAGTGTGGAAAACAAGTGTTTTGATCAAAGAAAATCTCTTGGGAAAATACCAAATATATATAGAATTTTAGACCAAAAAACTAATTCCCAAAAACCTATTTTCTTTGAAATAAATAAAACACTTAAAACAAATAAGATGGATCTTTTTGCTCTTTAAACACTTTTGAAAACTTGCTTTGAAAACCAGAGAATAGGGAAATTTTTGCTCTGAAAAATCTTGCCAAAATCCCAAAGAAATGGGGCTTAAATAGCCCTCGATAAAAAACTAGCCATTGGGACTGTTTGTCAGTCCTGGCGGCTGGCGGTCGACCGCCAACGGTCATAATTTTGATCGTTGGAAGAAGCCGGTCGACCGCCCGGTCGACCGGCCCAGGAACCTGGCCAACGTGCACAGGTCTGTGTACGTCGGTCGACCGACCCAATCAACCGGCTCTGGGTCCCGGTCGACCGGCCGGTCGACCGCCAGAGCCTGGCAGCATGGTTCTGGGTCAGAAAACTGGGTTTAAAATTATTCTAAAAATTCCCGTAAAACTTCTAAAAATCCACAAAAATAGTTTCTAAGATAATATATGATATATAAACATGTGATAAAAAATTCAACACAAATATCAAACATTATGAACCATTTTTGTGTTATAGAAAAATTACCGAAAACCAAAAACTGTATTTTTCCAAACTTTGATTTTTCAATAGGAAATCTGATTTTTCCTAAAACTCATTTAAATACAAAAATATGATACTTAAACACATTTAGACATGATGCATATGGACATAAGTCCAATATACATGAAACATATATATATATCATTGTTTTTGACTTTAATTCCAAAAATATGTTTTGTTAAAATACCAAAGCACTAAAACACATGGATAGGCATATCAAAATAAGTTTGTTTAGATATGAAGCATGTATGTATATAGAACATATCTAATATACATAAACCATTTAAACTTGTTTTGATCTAACTATTCATGAAAACTAATATCGGTTAAACCAAAAACCGATAACCAATATCCAAAACATAAAATGTGTGTGTTGTGAACTTGAGCATATCAACTATCTAATCTTTACAAATGGATCTAAAACACAAACTAAACTATGGTACCGAGATCTTCTTGACGAACTCCTCCTTCAAGTCGACTCGATCCAAAACTCCGTGATCCACCGAGCTAGACTCCAATGAGTGATATGAATGATCTTGTTGCTCGGGCTCTGGAATCACCATGTGAAAGGCTTCAAAACTCCTTTGTTGAAGCAATCACCAACTAATATCTTGATTAATGATCTGAAACTAAACATCACAAGATTATTATTAAACATAACTACATGAGTTAATCATCATCAAAAGTAGAGTGGAAGGCCTCTGGGCCAACATATGGTACATACATACATACATACATACATACATATATATATATTATTTTATATATTTACACTTATTTATTCCCTTAGCTTCATTAGGCTTTCTAATTTACCCATGTAGCGAGTTTTTTACCGATGACTCCCAGACCAGACGGTCTGGGGCACCAGATGAAGATACATCCCTAAGGTATAAGGACTCGAGTAAATTACGCCACGAATGCTAAGGACTCAACCACCTTTAGGCGTGACTGGTTATGCTTCTTAAGGCACAACTAACCAGCTCAATTGGTGATCAAGTTTTTATTTATTATTATTATTATTTTATTTTTCCTCTTTTTTATTTTCTTATATATATATATTTTTAGCCCAAAGGCCCTTCACTCTAGTTTTGATGATGATCAACTCATGTAGTTATAGTACTAATGATCTTATGTTTAATTAGTGACAGATTTATGATCAAGATCTTAGTAGGTGCATAGCTTCAACAAAGGATTTGAAGTCAAGTTTTGGAGCTAGCACGGTTTGATCCAAGAGCCATTGGATCGTGTTTGGACCAAGTCAAGAAGATGAGAAGGCTTCAAGTGAAGACTTCAAGAAGATGAAGACTTGTGTCTAGGTTTGTTTTAGAAGATTTTGTTTTTAGTTAAAATGTAAAGGATAGAATAGTTGGTGGATTGCTCAAGTACATATATACACACACACTCTTGATAGTTTTGTTTTTACAAAAGATTTTCTATTTTAGAAAATACATGTTTGATTTTTGGTTTTCAAGTTTACATGTTTTATCCAAAACCATGTTTAGTGCATAATGTCAAAAACATAGATATTTCACCATATTTGTGTAGTGGATCATATCCATACACCATATGCTTTCAAAGTTGTTTAAATATCTTGTTTTTTTATTTGGTGAAGTTTTGAAAAAATAAGTTTTGGAAAAATCAAGTTTGGAAAAATACAGTTTTCATTTGAGCCAATATTTTCAACTTACAAAAATAGTCCAAATCATTTATAACATGCCTTGATTTTGTGCAAGCATGTTTGATTATCAAAGTATATTGATAAAACTATTTTTGTAGATTTTTCAGTATTTTATGGGATTTTATTTCATTCAAAAAGACCAAGTTTTAAATCCCTTTTTCATTTCTGTACTGGCTTCAGCCGGTCGACCGCAGCTTGAAGTCGGCCGACCTTCACGGTCGACCGACGTGCACAGACGTGCATGCCAGTTCTGGCAGGAGGCCGGTCGACCGACCCGGTCGACCGTCCAGAGAGTTCTGCTCTCTGGAAAGGCCCCGGTCGACCGAGCGGCCGACCGGACGAGAGACTTGCTCTCTGTATCCTGGCCTCGGTCGGCCGACCGGTCGACCGATGGCTTAACGGTCTGAAATATGACCGTTGGCCGGTCGACCGAGCGGTCGACCGACAGGCCTGACAGACCCCAACGACTAGTTTTTCTTGGCCTATAAATTTGGGGGTTTGGGCATTGTTTTTCTCCAAGATTTTCAAGTGAATTTTCACCAGTTTTTCCTAAACTATTTAGAGGTTTTCCTCCACTTGATTAAGAGCAAACATTTACAATCAAAAGGAGAGTTTATCAAGAGTGTTCAAAAGAGATTTTCTTGAGTTTTCCTCCACCATCTCTTTCCTTGTTTTCTCACACTTACACTTGAGCTATCCATTGCCTATTCATCCCATAAGGATTTGTTGTGAGAGGATTTTAGGTGATTAAGAGTTGTGATCACCAAAGTTCATTTTTGCTCTTTGAGGAGGCGGACACGTGTGTTCGCATTGTTTCGGGTCCTAGTGGGGACTCGGTGTTTCGAGTTCGGGTGCGAACTTGTTGTTTGAGGTGCGGCCTCGGCGAGCCGGTGGGCTTGCCGTGTGTACGGGCTAGAGAGTCCGAGAGCTTGTAGGCGTTGCGGCACCAAGGAGTGATCCATTGGAATCGATTATAGTGGAAATCATTCGTGTGTCGAAGGCGGGGATGTAGAGCAAGTGTGCTTGAACCTCGAAACAAATCCCTTGTGTTTGCGATTGCTCACTCTCTCTCTCTCTCTCTCTCTCTCTCTCTCTCTCTCTCTCTCTTTGTCTCTTGTTTGTATCTTGCATTCCTTTATTGTGTTTATCTTTATATGCATGATATACTTGTGTGCTTAATTATTATACTTGCTTGGGTTTGTTTGCTAACACTTGTATTTAACCAAGAGAGCCAACGCGGCACCTCAACCCTTATCCAGGGAAATTTAGAGGAGTTAGTCCAGAGCCCTTCACGGGGGAATTCGGCTACACTCTTGTGTTATACGTGGTGTTTAGTTTAAATAGTTTGTTTAGGTCATAATAGTTTTTACTTCCGCATTATTTGGCATTTAGTGACCATTAGATTAGTTATCACCTATTCACCCCCCTAGGTGATCCTACAATTGGTATCAGAGCCAAGTGCTCTGAATTTGGGTCTTACAACCTAGAGTTAAAGATCCTCTTTTTAGGCTAATCACATTATTTGTTCACACACCATGGACTTTATGTCACCACCCATGTTTGACATTCTTAACATCCAAATTTGGAAAGTTAAGATGTCTTTGTACCTCAAAGCCCTAGGCATACATGTTTATCTTGCTACCACTAATGATTCTTATGTTAATAATAGCAAGTATTTTGAGGCTAACTCAAAAGCCATTCATGCTTTAAAGTCAACCCTAAATGATGAATATTTATCTTGGGTTTCTAACATTGACTCGGCTTTTGTAGCATGGAACATTATCACCTCCCTTGGCGAAAAGGATCTATATTATGCCGGGAGCGATTCAGATATTGGAAGCGACACCTCCAACAAGTGCTATATGGTCCAAGGGGACAACCCCCTTGAGGTAACTACCGAATCCGAGGTAGATGAAAATGACATGTCATATGATGAGCTCACATCTTTTTGTCAACTTTTGCTTGAAAAATATGACATGCTTAAGAAAGATAATAAAAATTTGAAAAAGAATTTTGATTGCATGCTAAAAGAAAATGATTCATTTAGAAATAAGGTTGCATGCATTGAAAAAGAAAATGAAATTTTTAAAAATGAGAATGTTTTCTTGCTTTCTAAATTGAATGATCTTTGTGAAGGAAACACTTGTTTGATAAATAAAATTGCTTTGGTGGAAAAACAAAAGGAAGTTGTTTTTCAAGAAAATAATTCTTTAAAAAGAAAATTTTGTGAAAAAGAAAAAGAAAGTTTTTGTAAAAAGAATAAGAAAAATGATTTTAAATCTCACCATGCTTTACATGCCACCATTGATAATAGTGAGATTAATGTTTTGAAAAATAGGATAAGTTGTTTGAGTTCAACTTTGAACTCTTGTGTATTTAACCACACTAGGTTGGAGTCTTTGTTTTCAAAGAAACAAACTCCACACATTCATGCACATCATCATCATGCATTTGCTTATGTTGCACGCCACGATCATACACACGCACATAAGCATCCTAAGGTGTACAAATGTACACATTGTGGCCGCAAAGGCCATTTAGCAAAATTTTGTTATGATAAGATAAATGCTTTAAATTTTGCTAAGAAAAATGTTTGGGTCCCTTATAAGACTAACCCTCTAGGACCCAAGAAAAAATGGGTACCAAAACTTCCACCGTGTGTTTTCGATGTAGGTGAGGGCTCTCACGCGACGTGAGAGGAATGGTGCCTTGATGGTGGATGCACATGGACTTGATGGACACATATATAAATGCATCGCTATCAAGGAGGTTTGGTGGGACAACCACCATGTTTGGAGTTTTGGAACATAGTTCCTTAGTTGGTAACTATTTCTAAACTCTTTGTTTATTTACATGCTTGTTCATATATCATATTTTTAGCATGTTCATGTTTTTGTGCTTCATGTGGTAAACTAGTTTAAATGTAGTTTTTATCAAAACTTGTATTTATACATGTACAAATAGTGAGAACAAATTGATTCATATATGTTTGCACTTCATGCTCATTTGTACCCACTATATGCACATGTATAGCCTAGTTTTGATGATTCTCTCATTTACACTTGTTTTGCCAATTTTCGTGTTTTTACTTCATGTATATGTAATTTTTATTCAAATCTAATAAATATACATGTATATCCTTTTTGAGTCTCTTGCCTTCATGCAAATACTATTAATAGACTCGTTTTATGTTTAGGATATGTATGCATATTGTTAGACTTAGATAAATCATACATATACCTAGAAGTTTGTTTTATTTTAATGAAAAATGAATTTTCATGTTTTTGTTTGATAAAATAAAATGAATAATGTGTTTTGATTATTTTGTGCTTCAATGACTATCTTCATGAAAATGCTATATACATGATTCTTGTACACTCATACTTCATTTGTTTTGTCATGACTTTGATTCATGAACACTTTTTTGAGCTTAATCGATTTTGAGTGTCATCTCTTGTGTATTTGGTATGATTCATAAAATACATATGATTTGGTTTCATGTTTTTGAAGGATCTTTAACTAGTTTTTTTAAAAATTAATTTAACAGTTATTTATTCTTCAATGTTTATGAGATATACACATGATCCTATTATTGTTTCAATTGGTATCATTGAATCGTTTCAATTGGTATCAATTTGACTTTATTTTTGTATATACTCATATTTTGTTTTCTTATATATGTATGTATCAATTTTAATTTGGTATACTCATTTTTCATACATATATATGAGTTATTTGTGCTTGAGTTAAAATTGTTTTACATGTTTAAAGTACAAAGTTGTTTATGATAAGAAAATAAAAATTTTAAGAAAAATTCTCAAGATTTGTTTTATTGAGAAAATTCAAAATTTTGTTTTTTAAAAAATTCAAAAGATTTTTGAGTTGTATTGCCTATATGAAGGAGAGCTTAACATCTCTTCTACATATAGATTTATGTTGAGTGTATTGTATATTGAGGAGCTTGACAACTCTTCTTTATGTGATACACGTGTGTAGGGGGAGCTTCACATCTCCTCTTATGCATTACATATTATACGTTATGTGAATTAGGGCTTGTCATCCCTCTTTCATGTAATGTATATGTGTAGGGAAGTTACTTTACCGTCTTCCTCTTCATGAATGTATATCGCATATAACCTTTTATTGACTTATTTGTTTACACCCCTTATTGGTCTCTTTGTTTATGACAAAAAGGGGGAGAAAAATTTGATGATTTTGTTTTTACTTTAACCCCTTTGTTGATGATTGACAAAAAGGGGGAGAAGTATTTGAGATATATGCATGTTTTCCTTGCTTAAGGGGGAGAAGTATTTGTTTTCCTTGCTTAAGGGGGAGTAGTATTTGTGTTTATGCATATATATGTTTGTTTTGCAAATTGGAGAAAAAGATTTTGTGATTTTGTTTTATGCTTGATTAGCATGTTTACTCCTTCATTTGCATACATGCCATACATTGCATATTTATTTGTTTATTTGTTATGCATGAGTTGAGGGGGAGCTTCCTTGAAGCTTTACTTTAATCCATGCATATATAACTTCATGAGTTTTGTCATCATCAAAAGGGGGAGATTGTTGGCCCAAAGGCCCTTCACTCTAGTTTTGATAATGATCAACTCATGTAGTTATAGTACTAATGATCTTGTGTTTAATTAGTGACAGATTTATGATCAAGATCTTAGTAGGTGCATAGCCTCAACAAAGGATTTGAAGTCAAGTTTTGGAGCTAGCACGGTTTGATCCAAGAGCCATTGGATCGTGTTTGGACCAAGTCAAGAAGATGAGAAGACTTCAAGTGAAGACTTCAAGAAGATAAAGACTTGTGTCTAGGTTTGTAACACCCCGCTCCCGAAATACGTACTTAGTTGCGTATTCAGATTTTTTGATCGTATTTTTTTGATTTACTTCCCGTATTTGTTTTGTATTATGAATTATTTATATGATCGTTTTGTCTTAGATCCGGATTCACGGACTCAGAGTCAGCCCTAGTCTGAACCGAGAACCCGATCCTAGTGAATTGCTCGATTTGGTCTTTCTAGTATTTAGATTTGACCGATTTCAGTTTTAAACATCATTTTCCAATATTTTAGATTTTCTGTGATTTTCTGGAATTTTCCTGAATTAAAATGAAAATCTTCAAAACCGGTGTCGACCAGTGCCGCTGACCGATTCCTAGATTTTTTAATTTGCAAATGGAGTCAAATTTTGAGAAACCGCTTTCACAAATTTGCTTAGAATAATATTTACTATCTTAATTCATTTTTGGGAATTTTCAGAATTTATCAGATTTCTGCGAGATTTGGTGTCGACCGATATTGGCGGCCGATTCCAGGATTTTTAATTTAAAAACTATAAATAATTTCTTAAAACTAATTTCACCATGATTCTTAAAATAATATTCTTGATTTTTGAGAATTTTTGCGGGTCGTTCCGAGATACTTGATTTTCGGACGATTTCGGTATTTTTCCGAAAGTTTTCCGCGTCCGCAACTAAATCCCGGGAATCCGCTACTCTAATTATTTTCACTTTTTCTTCCAAGATAATATCTTCTTTTTTTAGTTTCTTTTCCTTTTTTCCTTTTTCTTTCCTTCCTTTTCCTTCCACCAAATTCTCCATTCTTCCATTACTTTCTACTACTTTCCACCAAAAATATCTCCTCCACCAAAAATATCTTCTCCAAAAATATCCCAAAACACTCAAACACCTCTCCCATCACCATGGCCGGCCAAGAGAGCCACCTCACCTCTCCATTTTACAAAAAACCCCCTCCCTAAACATTTTTACATCACCTTCACAATTCCAATTCCTATATAAACTTTCCTTCTTCTTTCCACTTCATTTTTCTCTTCACCAAAACCTTAACCACCACCAACTCCTCCTTCATCTCCATCACAACCACCACAATCACAACTTCTCCAAACTCCCTACCTTCATCTTCTTCCTCCTCCATCTCCATGTAAACCAACACAAACCCCAAAACTCCACCAAAGCCTCCACCTTCTCCTTTACCTTCTCCAAAACTACCACCACAACAAACCTCTCCACAAAACCACCACCCCATCATCTTCTCTAGGGCCGGCCACCCTCCTTGGATTGGGGCCGAGCTCTTCTTCGTCGGCAATATCTCCGATGATTATTCCGGTAATCGTTCACGATTATTCCGGTAATCATTCCGGTGACAATTGCAAACGACAACACTAACGTCACCACCACCATCTTTTCTTAACTGTTTTCATCACCATCACTTCTACTATTTTCCACCACCATCTTCACTTCCACCATCACTTTCCCCATCACAATACCACCTCCATCTCCACTACTTAAACCTCCAACATCACCTTCATTATCACCTCCTTTTCATTACTCCATTAAAATCCATCTCCTTCACCAAATAACACCACCACCAACGAAATCATCTTTCCCTGTCTCTCTCTTTCTCTCTGTTGACGCGGATCTCACCCCCGCGTCCGGGCAACTCCTTAACGCGGCCTTCGCGTTCTTGTATCGACGCAACACGAAATCCATGCCCGCGTCTGTATCCCTTTCGTATCTACACGACGCGGAGCTAATGCCCGCGTCTGTGTTCTCCTCGTGCCCTGACTTGAACGCGGGTCTCGAACCCCGCGTTTGTGGCACCTTCGCGATGTGATTCCCGCGTCTGCTATTCCCGCGACGCGACTCCCGCGTCTGCGACCCCTGCGTCTCACTCGCATAACTCGCGTCTCCCTGTGCACTCTCTTTTCCCATATACTTCTCTCTCTAGGTTTCTCTCTCTAACTCTTTCTCTCTCCTCTTCACTTTCTCCCTCTAAATATTTATTTATTATTATATTTTATGTCGCGTGCGCGAGTTCCATGGATTTCGGACCTTTCGGCATTTCCGGTGATTTAGGCGAGTGTCCTCGCCTCCATTTGGGTTTACCCGCTTCGTCGGGTCGACATGTATTTTATTCCATGTTTATATGTATTTTACTGCTTTATACTATGCGTGGCCGACCCTTCGTGGTCGTTGAACTCTGGGTTTCTGCCCACTCCTGGGATGGCTGGTAGCCACCGAGAGTGCGCTTAAACCCCGAGCGTTCTTGATCCCTCAGCCTTCAGCCTCCGGTCTCTCACTATCTCGAAAGGGAAGTGATTGGGACCGTCAGGTCTCTCCGTCCTTCAGCCTCCGGTCTCTCACTATCTCGAAAGGGAAGTGATTGGGACCGTCAGGTTCTTCAGCTCCGCCTGGTTATCATGATCAGCGCTCAGCACTTTACCACTAGATTCGTCTAGGCGGGATGCTGCCGGAATTCTTACTCGCACTTTAAGCCGAGTTGTCCCGGTAACCTTGCCAGACGCTCCAGTGTTAAATACTGTTTGCTGTCTGTACTTCCGGCTCGCTTAGCTCCGCTTGATTATGCTCAACTATTACTCTAACACTTGCAATATCCAAGCTTGTTATGTAAACTCTTGACATATACCTGTCTGTATCATTTAACACTTGATATGTTATCACCTGACACCCGACATGCTACTACTTGACACTGGCTCATGTTATACCACCTGTCTCAGGTTATGGCTTGACTTATCACCTGTCATCTGCACGAACACTTGTCATTGGCGTGATAAAACCTGATACCTGTTATGAATAACTCTCTACTCATGATTATCACATTACGTGAATGTAGTACCTGATCTCTTGTTATGAACTCCCGTTATGCTTGTTATGACTCCTGTTATGCCTGTTATGTACTCCTGTTATATTAATATTTGACCTGTGATTATCACATTTACGGGAATCCTGTCTTGTTATCCTGTATTATATACAGTGACCTGTTATCCTGTATTATATACAGTGACCTGTTATCCTGTATTATATACAGTGACCTGTACTCTTGAATTCCTGATCATGTCTTGCTCCTGTTATTCCCGTAAATTGATAATTACATGATAAATTATTATAAGATAACTTGCACCCAGTTTGGGGGAAACTGATGGGCCCTGATTAATCATGTTTATGGTGGTCTTATCGAGTCACGCGTGACCACATACTTGAGGGATCACCTGGCGGCCACCAGGGATTCCGTGGGGTGTGCTGGCACCCCTACTCCTGATTATTCCTGCCGAGTATGCACACGCCCTAGGCCTATTTCTATGGGATCTGTGATACTCTATTCCTGTTCGGGCGTCCATAAGTCCCGGTACCTAGCGTTACGTTCCGGCTCAGCATCGGATACTCCTGGACCATTGTCCCGGGCATGTACGGGGCCCATCTGAAACATGATTCATCAAACTTTATCAGTTTTCGAATAACTTGCTATATAAGTTGCAAGTGAAAATATGTGGAATGGGACACATACTAAAACCTACAACTTAGACGGCCCCAATTATAATAATATGCTAATATGAAACTGTTGTGTTATTTTGTAATCCGGGTTGTATGCGCTTGGATTATGGTGACATGTGATAAAGGTATATAGATGAGGGTTTCCTTATTTGGATAATTCCTTCGATGTACTAGTCTCATGGAGCCGTGACCTAAGCTTGTACGATCGGTTTTGCTTGTAATCAGCTTTATTTGGTTTTGTCGGTTTTTATCGGTTTTATGTTAGTTTAGGAGATATCTGGTATTGTCCTATCTACTCTACTTCTCATCTCTTTACCTGTTCTTATCTTACTATACCATGTGTATTCTCTACTGGCAGTCACCTACTATATCCCTCTTGTTCCTGTATGCTGGTACTCATGACACGGTCTTCAATGCTTATTTATGACTTCGGTTTTATCGATACACATGTGCTTATCCTTGCACGCCATCTCGCTTTTGCCTCACCACTCGCCTGGGGAGTTCTGACTCCTCTGGATCCTCATGTCCAGGTCTTAGAGCTTGAAGCGCGTGGATTCTCCCTGTTGCTGATCAGAGTAGCGCAGCGGTAGCGTGGATCTCCAGCAGACCGTTTAGAGCCCCATCCTTCCAGGCCCCCTTGTTCAGCTCTAGAGTTTTCTTATTGTAACTCTGAGCCACCTATTGTACTGTTCATACTTGTACACCTCTTTGTATTCTCGCAATTGCGCATGTCAGTGATGTAATATTCATGTAATATTGGATCACCTCTGGTGATAACTTTGTAATTGTACTCATGTGTTGGAATGTATAATGCACCACTTGCTTCCGTACTCTAATTCTTGCCTGTACTGATGCTTAGCGTATATACGTGAGGGTATTTCTGACCTGCGTATATACGTTGCAGTAACGTCTCCGTACCCGCAGGATCGGGGCGTTACAGGATGGTATCAGAGCCTAGGCTCTCGCATCCTCAGTACGTCCAGACGGCAAATTAATGGTAAAGAAAATTGCAACTGGAATGCTTGAGTCCTGGTTATACAGTCCAACTACAAGTACAGAGTTATCTATTCTTTCTTGATCATCCTTCCTTTGATTCCTTACTTCCATCTTTCCCCTGTTTTGGTTTTTCGAAGCCTTTATACCAACATAAGATATGGATATACTAGAGAGGTAGTGGCTGGCTCTGAATAAAGCTATTATATGATCTCTTCGGCTGACTCTATGGTGCTCGGGTATTCTCAGGATTGATCCTAATCGGGTTATCTTTCAGAAGTCAGTAGTCAGAATTCTCTACGGATATTCTACATTCTCGGCTATATCTTTCAGAGTGATTGATGCCTGGTATTATCGTTCTTCTTTATTATGCTCAGGACTATCAGGGTTTCCTTTATCTTCAATATTCTGGCTTATGCTCGGAGGGCTATAAAGTATGCAGTACAACTGGAACTCTATTGCAAAGTAACGACATCAGATCAGTATTATTTGGTACCGTTCAAAAACTTATACAGCCAGAGGTGCAGAAGATATCTATATTCTGATTACTGTTTAGTCAACTTGAGAGCCCTACCTATAGTGCTTCATATCTTAATTGGTATAATTTCCACCCATGTCCCCTTTGTGTTCATTTTACCCCTTATCGAAATTGCGAGGACGCAATTTTTTTGTAAGGTGGATGGAATGTAACACCCCGCTCCCGGAATACGTACTTAGTTGCGTATTCAGATTTTTTGATCGTATTTTTTTGATTTACTTCCTGTATTTATTTTGTATTATGAATTATTTATATGATCGTTTTGTCTTGGATCCGGATTCACGGACTCAGAGTCAGCCCTAGTCTGAACCGAGAACCCGATCCTAGTGAATTGCTCGATTTGGTCTTTCTAGTATTTAGATTTGACCGATTTCAGTTTTAAATATCATTTTCCAATATTTTAGATTTTTTGTGATTTTTTTGGAATTTTCCTGAATTAAAATGAAAATCTTCAAAACCGGTGTCGACCAGTGCCGCTGACCGATTCCTAGATTTTTAATTTACAAATGGAGTCAAATTTTGAGAAACCGCTTTCACAAATTTGCTTAGAATAATATTTACTATCTTAATTCATTTTTTAGGAATTTTCAGAATTTATCAGATTTCTGCGAGATTTGGTGTCGACCGATATTGGCGGCCGATTCCAGGATTTTTAATTTAAAAACTATAAAGAATTTCTTGAAACGAATTTCACCATGATTCTTAAAATAATATTCTTGATTTTTGAGAATGTTTGCGGGTCGTTCCGAGATATTTGATTTTCGGACGATTTCGGTATTTTTCCGAAAGTTTTCCGCATCCGCAACTAAATCCCGGGAATCCGCTACTCTAATTATTTTCACTTTTTCTTCCAAGAGAATATCTTGTTTTTTTAATTTCTTTTACTTTTTTCTTTTTTCTTTCCTTCCTTTTCCTTCCACCAAATTCTCCATTCTTCTATTACTTTCTACAACTTTCCACCAAAAATATCTCCTCCACCAAAAATATCTTCTCCAAAAATATCCCAAAACACTCAAACACCTCTCCCATCACCATGGCCGGCCAAGAGAGCCACCTCACCTCTCCATTTTACAAAAAATCCCCTCCCTAAATATTTTTACATCATCTTCACAATTCCAATTCCTATATAAACTTTCCTTCTTCTTTCCACTTCATTTTTCTCTTCACCAAAACCTTAACCACCACCAACTCCTCCTTCATCTCCATCACAACCACCACAATCACAACTTCTCCAAACTCCCTACCTTCATCTTCTTCCTCCTCCATCTCCATGTAAACCAACACAAACCCCAAAACTCCACCAAAGCCTCCACCTTCTCCTTTACCTTCTCCAAAACTATCACCACAACAAACCTCTCCACAAAACCACCACCCCCATCATCTTCTCTAGGGCCGGCCACCCTCCTTGGATTGGGGCCGAGCTCTTCTTCGTCGGCAACATCTCCGATGATTATTCCGGTAATCGTTCACGATTATTCCGGTAATCATTCCGGTGACAAATGCAAACGACAACACTAACGTCACCACCACCATCTTTTCTTGACCGTTTTCATCACCATCACTTCTACTATTTTTCACCACCATCTTCACTTCCACCATCACTTTTCCCATCACAATACCACCTCCATCTCCACTACTTAAACCTCCAACATCACCTTCATCATCACCTCCTTTTCATTACTCCATTAAAATCCATCTCCTTCACCAAATAACACCACCACCAACGAAATCATCTTTCCCTGTCTCTCTCTTTCTCTCTGTTGACGCGGATCTCACCCCCGCGTCCAGGCAACTCCTTAACGCGGCCTTCGCGTTCTTGTATCGACGCAACGCGAAATCCATGCCCGCGTCTGTATCCCTTTAGTATCTACACGACGCGGAGCTAATGCCCGCGTCTGTGTTCTCCTCGTGCCCTGACTTGAACGCGGGTCTCGAACCCCGCGTTTGTGGAACCTTCGCGACGTGATTCCCGCGTCTGTGATTCCCGCGTCTGCTATTCCCACGACGCGACTCCCGCGTCTGCGACCCCTGCGTCTCACTCGCATAACTCGCGTCTCCCTGTGCACTCTCTCTTCCCATATACTTCTCTCTCTAAGTTTCTCTCTCTAACTCTTTCTCTCACCTCTTCACTTTCTCCCTCTAAATATTTATATATTATTATATTTTATGGCGCGTGCGCGAGTTCCATGGATTTCGGACCTTTCGGCATTTCCGGTGATTTAGGCGAGTGTCCTCGCCTCCATTTGGGTTTCCCCGCTTCGTCGGGTCGACATGTATTTTATTCCATGTTTATATATATTTTACTGCTTTATACTATGGGTGGCCGACCCTTCGTGGTCGTTGAACTCTGGGTTTCTGCCCACTCCTGGGATGGCTGGTCGCCACCGAGAGTGCGCTTAAACCCTGAGCGTTCTTGATCCCTCAGCCTTCAGCCTCCGGTCTCTCACTATCTCGAAAGGAAAGTGATTGGGACCGTCAGGTCTCTCCGTCCTTCAGCCTCCGGTCTCTCACTATCTCAAAAGGGAAGTGATTGGGACCGTCAGGTTCTTCAGCTCCACCTGGTTATCATGATCAGCGCTCAGCACTTTACCACTAGATTCGTCTAGGCGGGATGCTGCCAGAATTCTTACTCGCACTTTAATCTGAGTTGTCCCGGTAACCTTGCCAGACGCTCCAGTGTTAAATACTGTTTGCTATCTGTACTTCCAGCTCGCTTAGCTCCGCTTGATTATGCTCAACTATTACTCTAACACTTGCAATATCCAAGCTTGTTATGTAAACTCTTGACATATACCTGTCTGTATCATTTAACACTTGATATGTTATCACCTGACACCCGACATGCTACTACTTGACACTGGCTCATGTTATACCACCTGTCTCAAGTTATGGCTTGACTTATCACCTGTCATCTGCACGAACACTTGTCATTGGCGTGATAAAACTTGATACCTGTTATGAATAACTCTCTACTCATGATTATCACATTACGGGAATGAAGTACCTGATTTCTTGTTATGAACTCCCGTTATGCCTGTTATGACTCCCGTTATGCTTGTTATGACTCCTGTTATGCCTGTTATGTACTCCTGTTATATTAATACTTGACCTGTGATTATCACATTTACGGGAATCCTGTCTTGTTATCCTGTATTATATACAGTGACCTGTTATCCTGTATTATATACAGTGACCTGTTATCCTGTATTATATACAGTGACCTGTACTCCTGAATTCCTGATCATGTCTTGCTCCTGTTATTCCCGTAAATTGATAATTACATGATAAATTATTATAAGACAACTTGCACCCAGTTTGGAGGAAACTGATGGGCCCTGATTAATCATGTTTATGGTGGTCTTATCGAGTCACGCGTGGCCACATACTTGAGGGATCACCTGGCGGCCACCAGGGATTCCGTGGGGTGTGCTGGCACCCTTACTCCTGATTATTCCTGCCGAGTATGCACACGCCCTAGGCCTATTTCTATGGGATCTGCGATACTCTATTCCTGTTCGGGCGTCCATAAGTCCCGGTACCTAGCGGTACGTTCCGGTTCAGCATCGGATACTCCTGGACCGTTGTCCCGGGCATGTACGGGGCCCATCTGAAACATGATTCATCGAACTTTATCAGTTTCCGAATAACTTGCTATATAAGTTGTAAGTGAAAATATGTGGAATGGGACACATACTAAAACCTACAACTTAGACGGCCCCAATTATAATAATATGCTAATATGAAACTGTTGTGTTGTTTTGTAATCTGGGTTGTATGCGCTTGGATTACGGTGACATGTGATAAAGGTATATAGATGAGGGTTTCCTTATTTGGATTATTCCTTCGATGTACTAGTCTCATGGAGCCGTGACCTAAGCTTGTACGATCGGTTTTGCTTGTAATCGGCTTTATTCGGTTTTATCAGTTTTTATCGGTTTTATGTTAGTTTAGGAGATATCTGGTATTGTCCTATCTACTCTACTTCTCATCTCTTTACCTGCTCTTATCTTACTATACCATGTGTATTCTCTACTGGCAGTCACCTACTATATCCCTCTTGTTCCTGTATGCTGGTACTCACGACACAGTTTTCAATGCTTATTTATGACTTCGGTTTTATCGATACACATGTGCTTATCCTTGCACGCCATCTGGCTTTTGCCTCACCACTCGCCTGGGGAGTTCTGACTCCTCTGGATCCTCATGTCCAGGTCTTAGAGCTTGAAGCGCGTGGATTCTCCCTGTTGCTGATCAGAGTAGCGCAGCGGTAGCGTGGATCTCCAGCAGACCGTTCAGAGCCCCATCCTTCCAGGCCCCCTTGTTCAGCTCTAGAGTTTTCTTATTGTAACTCTGAGCCACCTATTGTACTGTTCATACTTGTACACCTCTTTGTATTCTCGCAATTGCGCATGTTAGTGATGTAATATTCATGTAATATTGGATCACCTCTGGTGATAACTTTGTAATTGTACTCATGTGTTGGAATGTATAATGCACCACTTGCTTCCATACTCTGATTCTTGCCTGTACTGATGCTTAGCGTATATACGTGAGGGTATTTCTGACCTGCGTATATACGTTGCAGTAACGTCTCCGTACCCGCAGGATCGGGGCGTTACAAGGTTTGTTTTAGAAGATTTTGTTTTTAGTTAAAATATAAAGGATAGAATAGTTGGTGGATTGCTCAAGTACATATATACACACACACTCTTGATAGTTTTGTTTTTACAAAAGATTTTCTATTTTAGAAAATACATGTTTGATTTTTGGTTTTCAAGTTTACATGTTTTATCCAAAATCATGTAGTGCATAATGTCAAAAACATAGATATTTCACCATGTTTGTGTAGTGGATCATATCCATACACCATACGCTTTCAAAGTTGTTTAAATATCTTGTTTTTTTATTTGGTGAAGTTTTGGAAAAACAAGTTTTGGAAAAATCAAGTTTGGAAAAATACAGTTTTCATTTGAGCCAATATTTTCAACTTACAAAAATAGTCTAAATCATTTATAACATGCCTTGATTTTGTGCAAGCATGTTTGATTATCAAAGTATATTGGTAAAACTATTTTTGTAGATTTTTCAGTATTTTATGGGATTTTATTTCATTCAAAAAGACCAAGTTTTAAATCCCTTTTTCATTCTGTACTGGCTTCAGCCGGTCGACCGCAGTTTGAAGTCGGCCGACCTTCATGGTCGACTGACGTGCACAGACGTGCACGCCAGTTCTAGCAGGAGGCCGGTTGACCGACTCGGTCGACCGTCCAGAGAGCTCTGCTCTCTGGAAAGGCCCCGATCGACCGAGCGGCCGACCGGACAGAGAGACTTGCTCTCTGTATCCTGGCCTCGGTCGGCCGACCGGTCGACCGATGGCTCAACGGTCTGAAATATGACCGTCGACCGAGCGGTCGACCGACAGGCCTGACAGATCCCAACGGCTAGTTTTTCTTGGCCTATAAATTTGGGGGTTTGGGCATTGTTTTTCTCCAAGATTTTCAAGTGGGTTTTCACCAGTTTTTCCTGAACTATTTAGAGGTTTTCCTCCACTTGATTAAGATCAAATATTTTCAATCAAAAGGAGAGTTTATCAAGAGTGTTCAAAAGAGATTTTCTTGAGTTTTCCTCCACCATCTCTTTCCTTGTTTTCTCACACATACACTTGAGCTATCCATTGCTATTCATCCCATAGGGATTTGTTGTGAGAGGATTTTAGGTGATCAAGAGTTGTGATCACCAAAGTTCATCTTTGCTCTTTGAGGAGGCGGACGCGTGTGTTCGCATTGTTTCGGGTCCTAGTGGGAACTCGGTGTTTCGAGTTCGGGTGCGAACTTGTTGTTTGAGGTGCAGCCTCGGCGAGCCGGTGGGCTTGCGGTGTGTACGGGCTAGAGAGTCCGAGAGCTTGTAGGTGTTGCGGCACCGAGGAGTGATCCATTGGGATCGATTATAGTGGAAATCCTTCGTGTGTCGAAGGCGGGGATGTAGAGCAAGTGTGCTCGAACCTCGAAACAAATCCCTTGTGTTTGCGATTGCTCACTCTCTCTCTCTCTCTTTGTCTCTTGTTTATATCTTGCATTCCTTTATTGTGTTTATCTTTATATGCATGATATACTTGTGTGCTTAATTATTATACTTGCTTGGGTTTGTTTGCTAACACTTGTATTTAACCAAGAGAGCCAACGCGGCACCTCAACCCTTATCCAGGGGAATCTAGAGGAGTTAGTCCAGAGCCCTTCACGGGGAATTCGGCTACACTCTTGTGTTATACATGGTGTTTAGTTTAAATAGTTTGTTTAGGTCATAATAGTTTTTACTTCCGCATTATTTGGCATTTAGTGACCATTAGATTAGCCATCACCTATTCACCCCCCTCTAGGTGATCCTATATATATATATATATATATATATATATATATATATATATATATATATATATATATAGACAAAGTTACTAAGTCCTTGATTAATCTCTCAACATGTAAATTGTGGCGCCCCAATCTGATCGGTACGGGGACGCCACTACGATGTACATACGCAGGGCGATGGTACCATCACGTATGTATGCTAAGCATCAATACAACATAATACAGGGATCAGAGTGCGAAAATACGTGGTGTTATACATTCCAACACAAAATAGTGCAAATACTCAGTCATCACAAATTCTGATATTATATTACACAAATATTACATCACTAGATAGTACAAAAGTAGACTGTACAGGGTACAAAAGATAAGGACTCACGAGCTGGAAGAGAGAATCTCGCGAGCGGGGAAAGCGAGATGGAACTACGGCTGATCTGCCTGCTCCTCGAAGTAGGCTTAGTCCTCAACTGAAGGGTCCACCTCGGTCCAACCTGCTAAATCTGAACATACAAATTCAGGGTTGTTAGTGGGCAACCCAGCGAGTGCAAAAAGAAGCTAAGGGGCAAGTAAGCAATAATAAGTGTAGCAGGTCAAATATCATGTAATCAAATCAGCAAGCATGGAATAACAACAATGAATAGTAAATAAGGAATGATAATAAAATACACGAAATTGAATTATCAAGTTATTATTAAGACTCGTTCAATTTGTATGTTTTGGTATATGACCGGTGCCATATACTTTCGCATACAAGTCAAGTGAGGTCGGTTATTGAAAATTGATGGGGACCGATGAACCATGTTTAGAATGGGTCCCGTGCATGTCCGGAACAACGGTCCAGGAGTATCCGGTACTAAGCCGGAACGTACCCTAGGCACCGGGACTTACTATATGCCCGAAGGTCTTAGTATACGCCCGAACAGGAATAGAGTGTCACCGTTCCCCACAGGTATATACCCAGGGGATTATAGCACACCCGGCAGGCAGGCAAGGGGGTAGGGGTGCCAGTACACCCCTCGAAAATGCCTGGTGGCCTCCAGGTCGAATCCAACCGGAATTAATTGTACAATATATGTATGGCCACCATAAACAGAGAAGCTATATCGATACTCATCAATTTCCCCGTCCCAATGTAAGTTGTTTAAATATAACAGAGTCTCAAATAATAATGTTCACAAGGTATTCATAAAAGTCTAATATTCATGGTTATCCTATTATGGGGGGTCAACAGGAGTATAATATTAGGAGTAAAGTCAGGAGCCTCCCTATTTCAGGGGTTCAAGTATACAGGAGTTCAGGAGTACAGGAGTTCAGGAGTACCAAATGTCTGGTAATAATATAATAATCATGCTAAGTCCCCATAAAAGTGATAGTCATGAATATGTCATATAATACAGGTATCAGGGGTGGTAGTTTCTAGTTAAGGGTCACGATGTCAAGTCAATGTACTTGTACCACATGAAAGCATGTCAAGTAAGGGCTAGCATGTGTCATATACCGGGGGTCAGGATCAGGTGACAAGTATGACATATATCAAGTACTGGTGTCTAATATCAAGTGTTATAGATTGGTATCAAATATAACATATCAAGTGCCGGTGTAAATACCGAGTGCTGGTGTAAATACCGAGTGCCGGTGTCATAAATCATATACAAGTATAACATGTCAAGTGTCGGGTAAATACCGAGTACAACATCATATATTAACTCGCATAGTATGGTATCATGTACTAAAACTACGGTAGCAAGTGTTAGGTATGTTAAAATATCCACATATCAATATCATTCTATAAATACAAGAGTAGTAATTATTAAGTTTAATGCAAAGCACTCGCCTGAAACCGGAATGGAATACCGGTTAAAAATCTGAGAAATCAGCTAACCGTAAGAGCAAGCCACTAGCCCATAGTTATATATTAAAGTATATAAATATTAATATTTATATAATTATTAGAGAGGGAATGAGAGAGGAGAGAGAGAGAGGTGAGAGAGTTGTAGGAAGAGAGGAGAGAGAGTCTGTAGGTTAAGTTTAAAAGAGGAAAGAATTAGGGAATTAAAGGAGAGGGGTAGGATAGAAATTTTGGAGAAGTAATTAGGGGATGAAGGAGAAGGTATTTAGGGGAAGTAAGTAAAAGAGTTATTTATGGAAGAAAAAGAAGGAAGAAAAGAAAAGAAAGAAAGAAAGAAAGAAGGAAGAAGAAAGAAAGAAAGAAAGAAATGGTGGAGGGGAGGTGACCGACCGGCCACCTGCCGGCGACCCTGGGCGGTGGCGCCACCGCCACCGGTGGTGGTGGGGCGCGCGCGCGGCAGCCCTCGGGGGAGGGAGGTGGAGTCTTTTTGTTGTGGGTTGTTGTTGTTTGTGTTGTTGAAGAGGTGGTGGGTGGTGGTTGAAGGTGGTGGTTGGTGGTGATTGGTGGTGTTGGGGAATTAGAGGAGGAGGAGGAGGTGATAATGGGTTAGTTGGAATGGTGAATTTGATGGAGGTGGTGGTAAATTTTGGAGGAGGAAGGGAGGTGGTGGTGATGGGTTACGATGAAATTGGGGCGGTGGATGGTTGGTGGATGGTTGATGGAGGTTGAAGGAGGTGGTGGAGTGGAGAGGGGGTGTGGGGGAGTGGATGGCCGGCCTAGGGGCGGCCGGCGGTGGTGGTGGTGATGGTGGAGGCGGCGGCCATGGAGAGGAGATGAGTTTGGTTTTTGTGTTTTGTTTGAAGTGGTTTGGAGTTGAAATTTTGAAAATGGAAAATGAAAAGGGAAGGAAAGAGGTGGGAGGTTTTTAATGGAGAGAAGGGAAAATGGAGATGATGAATGGGGATGGGGGGAGACGGGCTACAGCAGCAGCCCATCATGCCCCGTTGCAGCTGCTGCGGCTGCGGCAATGAAGGGGAGCAGGGTATGGGGGGTTGAGTGTAAGGGAAGAAAAGAAAAGAAGAAAAGAAAGAAAATTAATGAAAGGAAAAAAATAAGAAAATAAGAAAATAAAATAGTTTAAAATTTTTATTATTAAATAATTTATTTATTATAATCTCTAGAAGTACAAGGTAGAGGAGTAGAGATGGAAAAAAGCAAGAAAAGAAATTGTCAGTAAATAATATTATTATTTTAATAGGGCAAAAATTCGACTGTTTCAGAAATATTCCGAAAAATTTTCAAAAATAGCAAATATTATTTTAAGATACTCTGTGAAATTAGGTTTGAGAAATTCAATGTAGTTTTCAAATTAAAAATCCCGGAATCTTCCAGCGATACCGGCCGACACCAGAATTGGTGAAATTTTGATAAATTTAGAAAAATCTCAAAAAATATTTTTAGATAGAAAATAAAATTCTAATAAGTACAGTGAAAGCCATTTTTGAAACTTCAATCCTATTTGAAAAACTAAAAATCTAGGAATCGGTCAACGATGCCGACCGACACCGGTTTTGAAGATTTTGCAGAAAAATTCTGTAAAATTCTAAAAAATCATGAAAAATCTAAAATATTAGAAAACAATATTTGAAACTAAAATTGGTCAAATTAGACTATCAGAATGGTCAAATCGGGCAGCAAGCTAGTATCGGGTTCTCAGTCGGGGTCAGGGCTTACTCTAGGTCTGAGAATCTAGATCTGATACTCAATAATATAAGCAATCACAACCTAAAAACACATACCGGAGGAAAATTGAACAATACGGTCAAAAAAAATTTTGGACACGCGTCTGGGTACGTATCCTGGGTACGGGGTGCTACATAAATGTATATAATGCTTAGGAAAAATTCAAAATTTAGCTATCTTTCTATTCTTTTCTTTCTTAACCTAAAGGTCCAACAATACTTCTCATTTTGACTTATATTAAGAAATCCTAGTTTACAATTTCCTTAATTCCTAAAATCAAGTTAATTCTTTTCAAAAATGGATCACAGAAAATATATATATTTAATATTCTCTTTTTTAAATATATATATATGTAAAAATCTAGAAAAATCCTAAAAAATCTAAAAGAAAAATAAGAATCTAAGAAAATCCTAAAAACTAAAAAAAATCTCCTATGTTAGTATCTACCCCCCCATACCTATCTCATGCATTGTCCCCAATGTATGCAAGTAAAGTATATGCATGAAACAGGTAAAGAAAAGATATCACCCCCTCCGTCAGCTTGGACCAGCGGTGGTGTTAGGTCCGGCCGACTGCGAACGCCGCAAACCTTCCTCATTGCGGGCGAGACGTGTGGCTTGCTCCTCAACTTTCTTTCGTAATTCAACCTGTCCCCTAAATATCTTCTTCATGCCACGCCAAATGGTAGACATGAAGGCGCGTGAATCAGTTAGGGGGTCCTGCTGCGAAAAAGCCAGGTCATCATCATCCTCCAAAAGTTCCTCAGAAGAGGACTCGGGTGGGGCATCTTCGGGCTGGACACTAGGAGTCCAGACTGCATGGAGACAACTACTGTCAGCACTAGTGGCCCTCTCAGGGTATCATAAGAGTCAAAGACCGCGTCTGGTAAGAAGGTCCTACACAGACGAGTGATCAAAACGGGGTGGGAGTATTTTGCACCGTGTGTGCGTGTGGAGTTGGTGATGATACTATGAAATATGATCGTGTTAATGCAGATATTATGCTGACGAGTCATGAGATCGTGAATGATCTGCAGCACCGGCCTATTGAGGAAGTCGTGTGGTCAAACCCTAACATGTTGCGTTGGATCCAGCGTCCAACGTAATAGATATTGTGAAACGTAGTACTGGCTTTGAGCCCCTATCTTTCTCGTTACAGTGAGCCTCCATGACTGTCATGTAGTCAATTAATGGCAGGGTGTCGCGATGGTGCGAGTTGCTAGGGACGTGTGTGTAGTCCTCCAACAGATTAAGCGTGATAACAATGTCCCCAGTAGGCATATGCACCATGAATTGATTTTTGTCAAAGTTAATAGAGGCTTGATCAATTGAAGTATAGAAGAGCTTGACGAGCTCGGGACAATGGTAAGCGTCGTGATCAGAGTTATCGTAGACTAATTCATACTAATTTCATTCACGAATTCGATCCAAAAAGATATGGCCGTAACCATTAACATCACTAAAAATTCTAGAAAGTTCTTTCTCAGTAAAGATGGATGGTGCCATGATGAACAATATGATGTAGAGGAAAGAAATATGCAAACCTGCCCCAGATTACGTGGGGGCAAACCAAACGAGATTGCAGAGAGCAATCCACAGGTTGCACAGATGATCGGGTAGTAGATCTGAGATCTACAGACAGCAGTGATGGTAGGAAAATTCTGCGGCCAGAGTCGAGCAAACGCAGCTCTGTCAGGGAGGCAGGGGCCCGGGAAAATTTAAGGGGCAGCGCTCGATTCTCTCTTTTCAGATCTGTGTTTAGATTGTAGGGTAGAGAACAAAGAAGGGATGGTGGGTATATAGGGGCCTGAGAATGGTAGAATTCCCAATTTGCCCTAGGTGAAATTCAAAAATTACAACCCTAGGTAAATTCAGGTTATTAGAAGGGAAAAGAAGTACATAAAGGGAAAAAAACCTAGGTGCTATTTAGCACTTAGGTCCAATATATTTTTATTTTTATTTTGTTTTATTTTACAGGGGAGGTCCAAAAGATGTACAAGAAACACCGGGGAAGAGTGTAGAATGACTTAGTCACATGTAGACTGGGTCACAAAGACCCAATTCAAAAACATTGTGTGACTCAGACTCTTTGGTGAAGAATGGCTTAAGTCGTTGGCCTTTGACTTTGAACGTGTTGCCACTCTTTGGATCCGAAACCTCAATCACACCATGAGGGAAGACATTTTCCACAACATATGGTCCTAACCACCTAGTTTTCAGCTTACCAGGGAAAAGGTGGAGTCCAGAGTTGTACAACAGAACTTTTTGTCCTGAGACAAAATTTTTCCTATGAATGGATTTATCATGGAAAATCTTAGTTCTGTGTTTAGAGATCCGAGCGTTATTGTATGCATCATTTCTTAACCTTTCTAACTCAGATATCTGCAGCTTTCTCAAGTCACCGGCTTTGTGTAAGTCCAAATTTAGCTATTTTATTGCCCACAGCGCACGGTGTTCTAACTCCACAAGCAAATGGTAGGGCTTTCCAAATATAACTCGATATGGAGACATACCGAGGACAGTCTTGTAGGTGGTCCAATATGCCCATAAGGCATCAACGAGTTTGATGGACCAGTCCTTACGGTTTTGTCCTATAGTTTTCTCCAGTATCTGTTTAATTTGTCTGTTAGTGACTTCCATTTGCCTATTCGTCTGAGGATGATAGGCCGTGGATAATTTATGAGAGATAGAGTACTTTCACATTAGGGCTTCAAAAGCCCAGTTGCAGAAATGACTCCCGTTATCACTAATTATCGCACGGGGGGCTTCGAAGCGTGATATGAAATTTTCACGTAAGAATTTGATGACGACCTGGTTGTCATTTGTTCTAGTCGGAACAACTTCAACCCACTTTGAAACATAGTCTACAGCTACCAAGATGAATTGGTTGCCGTAAGACATAGGAAAGGGTCCCATGAAATCGATGCCCCATAATTAAAAAATTCTACCTTTAAGATCGATGTAAGGGGCATCATGTTTCTTCGTGTGATTCGACCCATCATTTGATATTTGGCACAGAGTTTGTAGAAAGTATAAGCGTGCTTGAAGAGAGTGGGCTAGTAGAACCCACTCTGAAGGACTTTCTCAGCAGTCTTTCGTATACCAAAGTGTCCACCACAAGCTAACTCGTGACAAAATATCAAAACACTCTGATGTTCATCCTCAGAAAGACACCTCCTAATTATCTGGTCAGGGCAATATTTGAATAAATACAGTTCATCCCAAAAGAAAAACCGTACTTGTGTTATAAAGCGGTGCTTGTCATGACCTAACCAATTTGAAGGTGTTCGCCCGGTTGCAAGATAATTTGCAATATCAGCATACCAGGGCTCTTTAGACATTATGAAGATGCGTTCGTCAAGAAAGTTCTCATTGATAGGTATTGTCCCAATTGGCGCATTGGGGATTCGTGATAGGTGATCTGTCACCACATTCTCAATGTTTTTTTGTCTTTGATCTCTAAGTCAAACTCTTGCAAAAGAAGTATCCATCGAATCAGTCTAGCTTTTACATTCTTCTTTTGCATCAAGTATCTAAGGGCAGAGTGATCGGTGAAAATCATTGTCCTAGACCCTAGTAGGTATTGGTAAAACTTCTCCAATGCAAACACAACCGCTTAAAATTCCTTTTCAGTCGTTATGTAATTTAGTTGGGCCTCGTTGAATGTCCTACTAGCACAGTAAATCACGTGTTGCCTGTTATCAACACGCTGTCCTAGAACAGCGCCTATGACATAATCAGAGGTATCACGCATGATCTCAAATGGTCTAGTCTAATTAGGCCCTGATATTATTGGCGCTGAGCCAAGTCTTTGCTTTAACTCCTCCCAAGCTTGTAGACATTTTTCATCAAAATCGAAGGGCACATCTTTTCCTAAGAGATTAGTTAAAGGTCTAGCAATTTTGCTAAACTCCTTTATAAATCTTCTATAGAAGCCAGTGTGCCCTAGAAATGAACGAATGTCTTTCAGGCATTTTGGCTCCAGGAGCTTCGCTATCACTTCCACTTTTGATTTATCAATTTTATTTCCTCTATTTGAGATTTCGTGCCCCAGAACGATTCCATGCTTGACCATAAAATGACACTTTTCCCAGTTTAGTGTTAAGTTTTTCTCTATGCATCGTTGTAAAACTTGCTTCAGATGATGCAAGCACTGGTTAAAGGAATCACCATATATTGAGAAGTCATTCATGAAAATTTCCAAAAATCTTTCCACCATGTCAGAGAAGAGACTAAGCATGCAACGTTGGAACATTGCGGGAGCATTGCATAAGCCGAAGGGCTTTCTTCGGTATGCTAATGTTCCAAAGGGACAGGTGAAAGTAGTCTTGTCTTGATCCTCGAAAGCGATAGGGATTTGATTGTTTCCTGAATATCCATCCAGGAAACAATAATATTCATGTCCAGCGAGTCTCTCGAGCATTTGGTCTATGAATGGAAGAGGGAAGTGGTCTTTACATGTGGCAGCGTTCAATTTTCGGTAATCAATACAGACTCAAATCTTTATTGGAAGACGAGTTTGTACTAATTCCTTCTTATCATTTTCTACCACGGTAAAGCCTACCTTTTTTGGCACAGCGTGGACGGGACTAACCCATTGGCTATCTGATATGGGATAAATAATCTCATTGTCTAGTAATTTCAGAATTTCAGCTCAAACAGCCTCTTGCATGATTGGGTTGAGTCTACGCTGTGGGTCACGTTTTGTCTTCGCATCTTCCGTTAAGTGAATCCGGTGTTGTACAATGGATGGACTGATCCCCTTTATATCAGCCATGGTCCAACCAATGGCTTCTCTATTTTCCCTCAACACCACAAGAAGATCCCTTTCTTGTTGTTCCATAAGATGGGATGCTATTATTGCGGGAAAAGCTTCCTTTTCACCCAAGTACTGGTACTTGAGATGACTAGGAAGAGCTTTAAGCTTGGAAGAGGGAACGTGATCTATCAATGGTTGGTCTTCTTGCAAGGGGAGGATAGGGGTTGCATTTGTTGCCCACTCCACTGTTGATTCAATTATTTGGTTAAGATTGAAGTCATCAGACTCCAATTCGAATTCTCCTTCAGACTCGTATTCAATCTCCTTGTCATGCTCACTTGTTAATCCTTCAATTAGGTTCACTTCAAATGACTGATCATCCAAGTCTCGAGGTTGTTTTCCCAGGTGGAAAACATTTTTCTCTTTTATCATATCTCCAAAAGTCAGACGCATCGACCCATTCCTACAGTTTATTATTGCATTTGCGGTGGCTAGGAAGGTCGTCCCAAAATGACATGGGTCTGTGCTTTCAGATTGTGTACGGGTTGTGTCTCCAGAACGATGAAATCCACTGGGTAAATGAATTCCCCGACCTGTATGAGAACATCTGTAATCTCCCCTTTGGGAATCTTTACAGATCGGTCAGCCAATTGTATAGTAACTCTGGTTGGACGGAGGTCACCTAACCCGAGTTGCTGATACACAGAAAAGGGAAGTAGATTGATGTTGGCTCTGAGATCAAGTAAGGCCCTGTTTATTGTGGTATGTCCTATGATACAGGAAATGGTTGGACTCCCGGGTCTTTGTATTTCACAGGAATGAGCCCAGTGAGCAACTCACTTATGTTTGATGCAAGAAATACCTTCTTTGGAACATTTGTTTTTCTCTTCTTGGTGCACATATCTTTTAGGAATTTTGCATATGATGGAACTTATTGTATGGCATCAAGAAGGGGCACGTTGATCTGAAACTGCTTGAACATTTCCCTAATCTTCTCCATTTGAGTAAGGGTTGCTCATCTGTTTTGTCTTTATTATTGGACTTGGAGGTTGACGGTTGTGAACTTGAAGATGGATCATTTTGAGTTGGTGGTATAATTACTGGAGAATTTGGCACTGATTTATTAGGAACAGGATGACTAGAAACCTTATTGTCAATTTATTTTTCAGATCTCAGGATATGAACAGTGTTGCATTGACTTGGACCTATGTCTTCAGCTTCATGAATAGGAAAGGGGTTCTTAGGATTTGGCAATGGCTAACTTAGCAGTGTTCCCTTTTGTCTTTCATTTAATGAGTTAGCCAGCTGACCTATTTGAACCTCTAACCTATTGATCGCTTGATGGTGGTTGTTCATCATTGAGGCCTGGGTTTTGGACAAGGTTTCAATCATTCTTTCCAAATCTGACAATTTTTTACCCGGATGACTCTGTTGTTGTTGCTGCTGATATGTGGGCTGGAAGTTATGTTGATAATTGGTTTGAAAGTTTGGTTGACCTTGGGGAAACTGGGTTGATGAGACAGAGCAGGATATTGATGTGGGAATTGTTGCCTTGGTTGCTCATGACCAGACTGACTCCATGAGAAATTTGGATGGTTCCTCCATTCGGGGTTGTATGTTTTGGAGTATGGGTTGTAGTTGGGTATGGTATATGCAGCATTGATGTTTTCAGGGTACATTTGAGCTTGGTAGATAGGACACTCCTCAAACAGATAGTTGAGAGCATAGTAGTAGGTACAACCTGGATTAATCACTGGTGTTGGGTTGACTTGATTTACTGAATTGGGTTCTCAAGCCTCTAGCAGTTCTAGCCACTTCATCAATTGTGTTATTTCTACTTCGGCAGCTATAGAGGATTCGATTGAATGTATACCGGTTCTGGAAGTGGTGGGGTTAGTTTTTCCAGGGCAAGACTACCACTGAATGATTTTTTCTGCTAAAGCTTCAAAAAGGTCCCAACCTTGGTTCTCATCTTTCTTCAAAAATTCTCCTTGACACATAGTCTCAAGGAGTGTCTTAGTTTGGTAGTCTAATCCGTCATAGAGAATTTGGCACTGCCGCCACTTCTCTATTTCGTGATGAGGACATTGGGTTAGTAGATCCTTAAACCGTTCAAAATACTTCCAAAATGGTTCACTTATTTCCTACTTAAACTGCATTATGTTTTTTATGATGAGGGCCATTTTATGAATGGGATAGAACTTCTTAAGAAAGACTTTGACAAAATCATCACATGATGAGATAGAACTAGCAGGCAGATTATATAGCCACTTCTTGGCTATGTCCTTAAGTGCGAAGGGAATAAACCTCAATCTAACAGCGTCTTCTCCCAGTTGGGGAATTCTCATCATCAAACACACTTCTTCAAACTCACGAATGAAGAAATATGCGTTCTCAGATTCTAGGCCATGAAACCTAGGGAGTGTGTTAATGAACTGAGGCTTAAGCTTAAAATTGTTTCCATTTACCTCAGGTAGAAGAATGCATGAAGGAAGTGAAGTGCGAATTGGGTAGAACTTTTCTTGGAGAGAAGTAGGTATTGTCATGATTGGGATTGTGTCAGGAAGTGGTGCAAGTGTAGAAGTCCTAACAAGTCTTGATGAAATTGGATCCCGGCACCACTCTTGCATGCACAATCACAGACAACGTTCACCAACCAAACAAGCAAAAAAGTGAAAATAACAAACAAAAAATAAAGAAAAACAATCACAAGCTATCTAAGATCCCTGGACCTAGACGACTCCTAACTGTTCGATGACCGAAGAAGATTGTTGCTTGAGTCAGACCACAGCTAATCAGCCAGGTAGGGGCAAAATACGGTGGGAGGTATCCGTGCGTAAGCAACGGACCTTAATTACTCCAAACCACGGTATCTTCGAGGCTTAACCTCTTAATCCTCAACCTTCGACACTGATTTGACTAGAGTATGAATCAAAATAATTTTCAACAACGGCTGATCTCTTATCGAGTCCGGATGTCCCTAGGGGCCAACGTCTATCAATTTTTATTTGAAAGCTTGGGATTGTGAGTGCTTGGAATGTTATTTTTGGGCTAAGGAAGGGTGATTAAATCTCCACCTTATCTTGTTTATTAGGTGGTGCCCTTAAAGTCAATTTGTGCAAGTGTACATTATATGTAAACAAGATTAACTCAAAGTGATGTAAATCAACCAAGAGATGAGTCCTATTCTATATGCTATGCGAACGTACCTTGCTCCATGATTATAGTTCATTTTGCATCATCTTCCACCTCTATACTATGCATAATATCAATAAAAATCTATTTTTTACTCTTTTTCTCTCTATTTTTGCAGGTCCATATTTTAATGGAGAAGAGGCCCACAATCCATGTAATTATCAATGAATTAAAGGATTAATCAAGGCCCAAAAGAGAAGCCCAAGAATTGAGCCCAGGTTCTGGAGCTATCCATGCGCCCAGTCAGACTTCTAGACGCTCCAACGTGGCTAACAACCTGCGAAAAAATAGCAACAGAAATCGTTGGTGCAACGACCAAGATTCTGCCGCGGAAACGCGGCTCTGGCCGCGATTCCGCGGCAGTTATCTGGCCGTTGAGCCCGAGATTTGATCCAGCTGTCTGGATTCTTGAGCCTTCTTCTCTGAGACCTATAAATAGACCATCAGGGCCAGTGCGAGGGAGAGAGGAGAGAAGAGAGGAAAGAGCTTGTAATTTTTGGTTTTTCACTAGGTTTTTAGTGCTCTTAGTCTTCTTCTTCCTCCTAGAAATTCTGCAAGAGAGAGATAGTGAGAGAGTGAAAGCTTGTAATCAAGGGGTGACAACTTGAAGCAAAGTAAGGATTAATCCAATCTACTTTCTCTTCTATTGCAATTTCTAGTGCTTTTCATTTCTTGCTTTATTTCCTTCAAGCTTTACTTTCATAGCATAATGTCTTGTTGTTTTCTCTTTATTGTAATGGATAGCTAACTTCTTCTAACATGACTAGCTAACAACTAATCCTGCTAACTTCTAACTCTTTGGTGAATGCTAATTCTTAATCTTGCAAATGTTGAGTCTCGTTCATCCCCGATGGGTTACTTTCATTCTTGGCAATCTCTTGTTGTAATTCTCCATATGATTCATGTGTGCCTCATTTAGAGCCTTGTCTTAGAACAAGTGCCTTGATGGAACATGGAGATGGAACACCAAACATATGCTATTTGTTGTACAACTTTCTTACTTCAATGCTAACTTGTTGTATGGCCTTGAATGTCTAATGAATTTTGTATCTTCTTCCTTAGCATCCCTTGAGTGACACTCCCCGATTCCACCATGAAATTCTATCTTGAGAGCCGATGAAATCAATGAGGCTACAAGACAAGTCCAAGATGATCACCCATCCATCAAAGGGGAAAGTAACTTGACCAACAAGCAAGACAAACACTTGCCGATGAATCAACATGAGGCATGCTTCACCCTAACGGAGATTAGCAAGTTAGCAAGTTAGTAAGGTTAGCTAGTCATGGCTTTTTCCATTCTAAAAGTCTTTTGCAAGTTTTCTCTACTTTAGTTTTCTTCCTAAAAGCAATTCTTGTTTTCAAATTCTTTTCATTCTCTTTTCATCGTTTTTACTTTCATGTACAAAACCACAACCAATTCTTTCACCTATTTTTCCATGTCTTTTTCATTCTTTTGAAACAAAGAAGAACTTTCATTTGTCTTTCTTCAACATCAAACCGTAAAGCTTCCATCGTGAGCTCTCCTTGTGGATTCGACCCCCGTATAGCTTATGCTACTACGGTGATTTGGAAAGGAGTACATTACACATTGTGAATACACTTCGGAGTGATTAAGCACCTAAGGTTGACTCTAAACCTTCTCTCTTTTGTTGAATATCTGTGCGAATTATACTCCACTTATTCCTATCCTTATCAAATTTTTGGCGCCGTTGCCGGGGATAGCAACGGTTTTGATTCAATTGAAGAACTAAACGAACTTTCTTCTCTGTTGCAGGTTACAGGTGAAGAAACAGGAAAACTAGCATTGCAGTGACATATAAGTGGCCCTGGGCCTCTGCTCTAGAAAGCAGAGACCAGTTGCCCTCTTATTTGCCGCGATTCCACGGCCAAAGCCGCGGATCCGCGGCAAAGAGGAGTGAACTACTAACTGTTTTCTACAGGGTTGCTTGCTCTGCAAAAATACAGCTTCTGCAGTACTTAATTCTTGTATGCTTCACCATATTCCTGCTAATAATCAACAGTAAAATATTGGTTGCAAAGTTAAAAATTGATTAGACGTTTGCATTTCTAGGCACGTGTCTTTTCAATTCATTTACTTTACTGTTGAAGAGTGCTGGAGCAAGGTACGTGCGCATTGCATTTTGATTAGGACTCACTTCTTGGTTGATTTATATCGCTTTGAGTGAACCTTGTTTGCTTATATCGTACACTTGCACAAAATCAATTTTAAGGGCATTACCCAATAAATAAGATAAGGTGGGGATTTCATCACCCTTTCCTTAGCCCAAAAACCACCATCCCAGCACTCACAATCCCAAACCTTTTAATAAAATCTGATAGACGTTGGCCCTAGGGACATTCGGACTCAGTAGGAGATCGGCTGAAGTTGGAAGTTGATTTTGATTCATACTCTGGTGAAATCAGTGTCTAAGGCTGGGGATTAAGAGGTTAAGACTCGAAGATACCGTGGTTTGGCGTAATTAAGGCCCGTTGCTTACGCACGGATACCTCCCACCGTATTTTGCCCCTACCTGGCTAATTAGCTGTGGTCTGATTCAAGCAACAACCTTCTTTGGTTCATCGAACAGTTAGGAGTCGTCTAGGTCCAGGAATCCTAGATAGCTTGGGATTGATTTTTCTTTTATTGTTTGTTATTTTTTCTTTTCGCTGGTGTGATCGGTGAACGTTGTTTGTGACTGTATATGCAAGAGTGGTACCGGGATCCAGATTCTGCAAGACTTATTAGAATTTCTACACTTACACCACCACCACCACTTCACATAATGGAAAACAATGTTTCGCTTCAAGACAGATTCTATCCGATTCGCACCTCCCTTCCATCATGCATTCTTCTCCCTGTTACCAATGGAAATCATTTTGAGCTGAAACCACAATTCATCAATACAATTCCACGATTTCATGGTGTAGAGTCTGAGGACGCGTACTTCTTCATTTGAGAGTTTGAAGAAGTATGCGTAATGATGAGAATTTCCCAATTGACTGAGGATGCTGTTAGGTTAAGGTTCATACCTTTTGCACTGAAAGACTTAGCTAAGAAATGGCTTTACAATCTTCCCGCCAGTTCGATATCTTCATGGGATGATTTTGTAAAGGTCTTTCTTAAGAAAGTTTACCCCATTCACAAAACAGCCCTCATGCGAAAAAACATCATGCAATTTAAGCAGGAATCAAACGAACCCTTCTGGAAATATTTTGAGCGTTTCAAAGACTCCTAGCCTTAAGTCCTCATCACGGCATAGAGAAATGGCGGCAATGCCAAATTATCTATGATGGACTAGATTACCAAACGAAAACACTCCTTGAATCCATGTGCCAAGGGGAATTTTTGAAGAAAGATGAGAATCAGGGGTGGGATCTCTTTGAAGCTTTAGCTGAGAAAACCATTCAGTGGGAGTCATGCCCAGATAAACCCACTCCCACTACTTCCAGAACGGTATGCATTCCATAGAATCCTCTATAGCTGTTGAAGTCAAGATCACACAATTAATGAAGAGGATAGAACTGCTTGAATCACGGGAACATTCTACTGTTAATCAGGTCAACCCATCACCTATGGTCAAACCGGGTTGCACCTTTTGTCATGACCTTAACCATGTCTTTGAGGAGTGTCTAGTATATCAGTCTCAACTTTATCAGGAGAATACGAATGCTGCTTTCACCAGACCCAATCACAATCCACACTCCAGTACATACAACCCAGGATGGCGAAACCATCCAAATCTTTCGTGGAGTCAGTCTGGTCCTGAGCAACATAGGCCACCATTTCCACATCCATATAATGCTCAGCCTCCTCAACACAGTCTCAATCGTAATTCACCGAATTTTCATCCATATCAAAGTCTACCACAATCACAATCCTATCAGAGCCCACCACACTATCAAACACACTTCCAGTCTCCATATCACCAACATCCACCCCAGAATGATTCAGATGACAAACTATCAAAGTTGAAAAAGATAATAGAAACCCTAATGAAGAACGATCAACAGGATATGAACAAAGTACAGGTCCAAATTGGGCAACTGAATAATTCTTTCAATGAGAGACAAAAAGGAATGTTTCCAAGTCAGCCTATGCCCAATCCCAAAAATCACTTCCTTTGCATGAAGTGGAAGACATGGGCCCCAGTCATTGCAACGCTATTCATATCCTGAGATCTGAAAAAAAGGTAGATAATAGGATTCTACTCAACCATCCCATCTAGTACCAAAGTCAACCCCTCCAGTTCCATTACAACCAACTTCTGACAATCCATCTTCTAGTGCTGAGCCATCAAAAGCCAAGGGAAAAGAAAAAATCGATGAGCAACCTTATAAGCCTAGGGCACCATTTTCAAATAGGCTTACAAATCACAAGTTGAATGCTCATATGGAGAAGATACGAGAAATGTTTAACAAGGTCCAAATCAATGTCCCTCTTCTTGATGCCATACAACAAGTGCCATCATATGCAAAATTCTTAAAGGAAATGTGCACCAAGAAGAGGAAAACACAAGTCCCTAAGAAAGTCTTCCTGGCATCACACATCAGTGAGTTGTTCACTGGGCCCATTCCTGTCAAATACAAGGACCCAGGGAGCCCGACCATATCTTGTGTCATAGGACAGACTACCATCAATAGGGCACTACTTGATTTGGGAGCCAGTATCAATCTCCTGCCTTTTTCTGTGTACCAACAATTAGGGTTAGGTGATCTTCGCCCGACCCAAATGACGATATAACTGGCTGATCGCTCTGTCAAGAGACCCAAGGGGAAATTCACGATGTCCTTGTCAGAGTTGGGGAGTTCATTTACCCTGTGGATTTTGTAGTTCTTGAGACACAACCTGTGTCTAATACCAATCATAGGGCTCAAACTCCTGTCATCTTGGGACGACCATTCCTGGCCACAGCAAATGCCATCATAAATTGCAGGAATGGGTCAATGAGGATAACTTTTGGGGATATGACGAGAGAATTGAATGTCTTCAGCATGCAACCTCGTAGGATTAAAGATCAAACATTCGAGGTTAACTTTATCAGAAACAATTGTGAGGAAAAAAGTAAAGATGAGTCACAAGTTTGTGATTCTCTTGAAGTGAAAAATCCTGTTATCCGAGTATCCTTTCAAAAGGGGAAAGTTGATTTGGATATCTTCACTTTCAGTGAGCCAAATGTGAATGTATCCCATGAGGATATGATTCAAGAACCTCCAATTGATATAACTTTTGAAGACCTCTTCGCTGATGAAATCATGTGTCTGGATGAGCCAACCCGGGGTCGGTTAACTAATTGTACAACTCTGAAGGAAGATGTTGACCTTAGTTTTGAGGATTTGTATGGCAAAGAGCTGGAATTTCTTAACATTGGGAATGAAGAAGTTCAGAGTGAAAAAAGTGGTGATGAAGAAATTTTCAGTGAACCTTGTGGTGAAATGAGGATGAATAACAATAAGCCATTGAGACTGGAAATGCCTAAGGCTCAGAAAATAATTGCACTCGTTTCCCAACTGAGCCCGCGCAAACAAACACACTGGAACGATGAGAAACGGGCTAGAGGGAAACGACCAAAGAAAAGCTTAGGCAATGGACACACTTTTACATATTCCTTATAAATAGTTTTTGTACACTTTTTGTAAATAAATATAAAAAAAAAAGAAGAAAATGAGGGACTTTTGTGCAAATTCCTTTAAAAGAGTTCTACAACTTTCAAAATTCAAATCCCTCAAAACCCTAGGTTTCTCCATAAATCTTTTTCCCTAGGATCAAACTCCTTTCAAAATTTCAAGTCCCTAGGTTTGTAAATATCTTTTTACCTAGGGATAAAAGTGGAACTCCCAATCTTTTTCCTCCTATAATTATCCTCTTTAACCCACTTCTACTCCCTCAAACACAAAATCAACCTCAGATCTGAAACCCCTCTCAAAGCGCCGCATCACCAAATTTTCCCGATCCTCTGCTTCTCCAAGAAAGCCGCGACTCCGCGACCAGAGCCGCAGATCCGCGGCTGTACTGACGTTTCTGGAGCGCCGCCAAAGTCTTCACCGATCGATTTTGTTCCCTGGTGGCCGATCTGGTGCCACATCTTCCCGAATCCATCTCCTGTGCCCTCTGCAAGATCGAGATTTGTTTTCCCCCCACGAATTCCGGGGGCGGTTTGAATCTTGATCTCTCCAATTTTATTGCTTTGATCCTAGATTATTAGCATGGCACCTTTGATATTTGCTGAGAAAGACTTTGGGAAAATATTATGTAATCTGAATGGGTATGGCCATATGTTTCTAGATCAAATTAGGGCTTGGAATTGGTATACGTTAGTGTACGATAACTCTGAGAACGATGCCTTTTATTGTCCCGAATTGGTGACAATGTTCTACATTAATATTGACCATGCATCTGTTGACACACACACATACCAATTCACCGTACACATGCCCTTGGGCGACTTGTTCATCACTCTTCCTCTTCTTGAGGAACACACACATGTCCCCATTCACCCACAGCACAGCGATCCCCTCCCACTGATCAATTATATGACACTCATGGGGGCTCGCTGCACTGAGCAGGACCGTGGGTTTAAGTCCAGCACTACCTTTAGGAACGTACACTGCGTTGGACGCTGGATCCAACGTAACATTTTAGGGCTGGACCACACAACTTCCTTCAACCGCCCGGTGTTGCAAATAATTCACGATTTAATGACCCGGCAACACACGGTATGCTTAAATAAGGTCATCTTCCACGCGATCATTGCCAACTCCTCCCGCACTCGGGGTGCCAAACACTCCCATCCTATTCCGATTACGCGTCTGTGTAGGACTTTCCTACCGGACTCCGTATTTGATTCCTTTGACCGAGTGTTTATGACACCTGAGCGACCCACCAGCTCCTATAACAGCTGTTTGCACGCGGTTTGGACTCCTAGTGTCCAGCCCGAAGATATACCGGTGGAGTCCTCTTCAGAGGAAAGTTTAGAGGATGAAGATGAACCTAAATTTTGGCGTCAGGAACCCCCAACCGATTCACGTGCCTTCATGTCCACCATCTGGAAGGGCATGAAGAAAATTTTTAGGGGGCAGGTAAGACTTAGGAAGAAGGTGGAGGAGCAATCCTCTAGGATGGACCGAATTGAGGCGGGGTTGCGGCGATCTCAGTCGGCTAGACCCAGCACCACCGCTGGTCCAAAGAGACGGAGGGAGTGATTTCATACCTTTTACCTATTTCATGCATCTTTTTAACTTGCATACATTGAGGACAATGCATGAGATAGGTATGGGGGGGTAGATTCTAACCTAGGATTTTTATTTTCTTTTTAGGCTTTTATTTTTATTTCTAGGATTTTCATTTTCTTTTTAGGTTTTTTATTTTTATTTTTTTTAGGATTTTCGTGTTCTTTTTAGGTTTTTTATTTTTCTTTTAGATTTTACCTTTCTTTATAGATTTTTTATTTTCTTTTAGATTTTACTTTTTCTTTTAGAAAAATAAAAATAAAAAAATATATAAAAAAGGGGAAATTCTTGATCCATGTTTAAAGAATCAAAGCTTGACTTTAGGGATTAAGGAAGCTCTTAACTATGATTTCTAATTATAAGTTGAAAAGAGGAGTTTTGTTGGATTTTTAAGTTAAGTAAAAAAGGATAAGAAAGATAACTAGATTTTAATTCTTTCTTTAGGATATATACATTAAACATATTGAGGGATTAATCAAAGACTTTGTGACTTTATTTACATATATATAATAATAAAAAATAAAAGAAAAAAAGAAAAAAAGATATATATATAAATAACTAAATAAATACTTAGCCACTAATTAAGCTGGTTAGCCATGCCTCAAGAAGCATGGCAAGTCACGCCTAAAGGTGATTAAGTCCTTAGTATTCATGGCCTAGTTTACTTGAGTCATCGAACCCGAGGGATGTTTTCTCATCTGTTGCCCTAAGACCGACTGGTTTGGGAGTCATCGGTAAGAGGCTCGTTACAAGGGTAAATTAGAAAGCCTAAGGAATCTAAGGAAATGTAAATAAATAAATACTGTATATAAAAAAGAAAAAAATATATTGTTATATATATTAGTAAATAAATAAACTTAGTCTAAGAAAGATCCTTCATATTTATAGATGTATATATACTAGGATTGATGCAAAATCCGGTTTTTGATCTCTTCCTTAAAAACTTAACCTAAGTTGAAAACAAAACTCTAAATGGACGCTTATAAGAGGAATGACAAGTTTCGGGTAACCTGAAGCCTATAACTCAAGTAAGAATCTTTAAAACATGGATCAAAATTTTCACTAACACTTTTATTTTTCTTTATGGATTTTGTCGGTGCAATCCGCTGAAAACCCTCAGGAGACAACACTCCTCCTCTAGGGTAACCTAGAGGTTTAACGGCTTGTTGCACGTGCTCAGTGCAATCATGTCACCTACGAAAGTGGTGTAATAATCTAGTTAGGATTTTCTTTTTCTTTTCTTGTTTTGCTCGGGGACGAGCAAAAGCTAGGTATAGGGGTGTGATTATAGTTCATTTTTGCATCATCTTCCACCTCTATACTATGCATAATATCAATAAAAATCTGTTTTTTACTCTTTTTCTCTCTATTTTTGCAGGTCCATATTTTAATGGAGAAGAGGCCCACAAATCCATGTAATTATCAAAGAATTAAAGGATTAATCAAGGCCCAAAAGAGAAGCCCAAGAGTTGAGCCCAGGTTCTGGAGCTATCCATGCGCCCAGTCAGACTTCTAGAAGCTCCAACGTAGCTAACAACCTGCGAAAAAATAGCAGCAGAAATCGTTGGCGCAACGGCCAAGATTCTGCCGCGGAAACGCGGCTCTGGCCGCGATTCCGCAGCAGTTATCTGGCCGTTGAGCCCGAGATTTGATCCAGCTGTCTGGATTCTGGAGCCTTCTTCTCTGAGACCTATAAATAGACTATCAGGGCCAGTGCGAGGGAGAGAGGAGAGAAGAGAGGAAAGAGCTTGTAATTTTTGATTTTTCTCTAGGTTTTTAGTGCTCTTAGTCTTCTTCTTCCTCCTAGAAATTCTGCAAGAGAGAGATAGTGAGAGAGTGAAAGCTTGTAATCAAGGGGTGACAACTTGAAGCAAAGCAAGGATTAATCCAATCTACTTTCTCTTCTATTGCAATTTCTAGTGCTTTTCATTTCTTGCTTTATTTCCTTCAAGCTTTACTTTCATAGCATAATGTCTTGTTGTTTTCTCTTTATTGTAATGGATAGCTAACTTCTTCTAACATGACTAGCTAACAACTAATCTTGCTAACTTCTAACTCTTGGGTGAATGCTAATTCTTAATCTTGCAAATGTTGAGTCTCGTTCATCCCCGATGGGTTACTTTCATTCTTGGCAATCTCTTGTTATAATTCTCCATATGATTCATGTGTGCCTCATTTAGAGCCTTGTCTTAGAACAAGTGCCTTGATGGAACATGGAGATGGAACACCAAATATATGCTATTTGTTGTACAACTTTCTTACTTCAATGCTAACTTGTTGTATGGCCTTGAATGTCTAATGAATTTTGTATCTTCTTCCTTAGCATCCCTTGAGTGACACTCCCCGATTCCACCATGAAATTCTATCTTGAGAGCCGATGAAATCATTGAGGCTACAAGACAAGTCCAAGATGATCACCCATCCATCAAAGGGGAAAGTAACTTGACCAACAAGCAAGACAAACACTTGCCGATGAATCAACATGAGGCATGCTTCACCCTAACGGAGATTAGCAAGTTAGCAAGTTAGTAAGGTTAGCTAGTCATGTCTTTTTCCATTCTAAAAGTCTTTTGCAAGTTTTCTCTACTTTAGTTTTCTTCTTAAAAGCAATTCTTGTTTTCAAATTCTTTTCATTCTCTTTTCATCGTTTTTACTTTCATGTACAAACCACAACCAATTCTTTCACCTATTTTTCCATGTCTTTTTCATTCTTTTGAAACAAAGAAGAACTTTCGTTTGTCTTTCTTCAACATCAAACCGTAAAGCTTCCATCGTGAGCTCTCCTTGTGGATTCGACCCGTATAGCTTATGCTACTACGGTGATTTGGAAAGGAGTACATTACACATTGTAAATACACTTTGGAGTGATTAAGCACCTAAGGTTGACTCTAACCTTCTCTCTTTTGTTGAATATTTGTGCGAATTATACTCCACTTATTCCTTTCCTTATCACTCCAGCACTCTTTAACAGTAAAGTAAAGGAATTGAAAAGACACGTGCCTAAAATGCAAACGTCTAATCAATTTTAAACTTTTCAACAAATGTTTTACTGTTGGATTATTAGCAGGTCCTGGTGATGGCATACAAGAAATAAATTTGCAGCAAGCTATATTTTTGTAGAGCAAATAGTCCTGCAAAAAAGATTGTGAGTAGTGAACTCCTCCTTACCACGGATCCGCGGCTAGAGCCGAGAAAACGCGACAATTCAGAGGGTACTTGGTATCTGCTTTCTAGAGCCGAGGCCCAAGACCACTTATATGTTACTGCAAGTCTTGTTTTCCTGTTTCCTCAACCTGTAGCCTGAAAAAGAGAAAAATTCGTTTTAGTTCAAAAACTCAATAAAAACAGTGGCCCTCCCCAGCAACGGCTCCAAAAATTTGTTCGAAAGGAGGAATTGAGTTAAGCGAGAGTTTAGAGTAAATTGTTCATATCCGTGTGCTGATTATCAAACTTTGAATATGTATGAAGATTTACTTTACTCCTTTGAATCACCGTTCGTAGCACAAGCTATAACGGGTCGTATCCGTAGGGAGGACTAGCAATGGAAGCGTTCACAATTTTTATGTTAAAGTTTTTGAAAAGAAAAATAAAAGTTCTTCTTTGTTTAAAAATTGAAAAATAAAATAAAGCAGAAAGAGAGTGAAGAATCTTTGTAGAGGTTTTTAAAGAAAAGAAAAACGAAATTAAAGACGGAATGAAAACTTGTGGCATTGGAAAAAAAGAACGTTTTAGAAAAGGGTTTTGAAATACGATAGAGAGAAAGCCATTACTAACTAATATTCTACATTACTAACTTACTACTCTCGTTGGGTGATTCATGCCTCATGCTGATTCATCAACAATAGTACATCTTGCTTTATCAAATGATATGTTGTCCCATATTGAGGATGTGTTCTCATCTAGGCTTGGCTAGGTGGCCTCCTTGGATCATCGGCTCCCTAAATAGATTTTCAATAATGGAACATAGGTAATCACACTTAGGTATGCTAAATAGGAATGTAAGATTCATTAGTCTATCAAAGCTATAATCAAGCTAGCATGAAATAAGAACTTATACAATAGTTGTTAGCATACTAAAGTAATCCATCCTCATGTTCAATCAAGGCACTTGTTCAAGAGACAAGCCTCTAAGTGAGGTACACATGAATTATATGGAGGGGATACAAAGCATTCACTAAGAATTGAACATAACTCATCTTCATTGGGGATGAGAAAGACTTGTAAATTGCAAGACTAGAAATAAAAACATCCAATGATTCATATGAGTTAGCAATTACCCAAGAGCTAGTAGTTATTAGTGTTAGAAGTTAGTTAGTCATGTTAGTGAGTTAGCTAGCCATAGAAAGGAAGAACAATCAAGAATACATGGTAGAAAGTAAATGCAAGAAAGTAAAAGAAATAGAACAAGAAAAGACTTGAGGAAATGAAGCTTGAGCCCTTGTATTGAGTTGTCACCTTCTTCAATTACAGAGATCTCTCACCCTCACTCTCTCTTTTCTGGATATAGAAGGAGAAAATAAAAATTACACAAGAATTAAAGAGATTTAAAGAAATCCTAACAATTTCCCTAAGCTGCTGGCCCAGAGGCCTTCCACTCTAGTTTTGATGATGATTAACTCATGTAGTTATGTTTACTAATAATCTTGTGATGTTTAGTATCAAATATCTAACCAAGATATTAGTAGGTGATTAGCTTCAACAAAGGTGTTTTGGAGCGTTCACATGGTGATTCAAGAGCCCGAGCGTCAAAGTTCATACCCTAGCACTCGTTGGAGTCAAGCTCGGTGGATCACGTTTGGATCAAGTCGACTTGGAGATGGCGCTCTACAAGAAGACTTCGGTACCTTATTTAGTTTATAGTTTGTTTTAGATCCATTGTAAAGTTAGATAGTGTGATATGCTCAAGTTCACAACACACACACTTGTTTCTAGTTTCATGTTTATTGGTTTTCGGTTTTGGTTTAACCGATCTTGGTTTTCATGAATAGATAGAATCAACAAGTTTACATGGTTTAATGTATATTAGATTTGTTCTATATACATCTATACTTCAACTATTTAACAAACTTAGTTTGATAGTCTATTTCATGAGTTTGAGTTTTGTGTTTTAACAAAACATATTTTCAGATTTAATATCAAAAATATTGATATATATCTTTCATGTATATTGGATTTATATCCATATGCAACATGCTTCAAAGTTGTTTCATTATCATGTTTTGAATTTCAATGAGTTTTGGACAAAAAGATTTTCAATTCAAAAATCCAAGTTTTGGAAAATACGGGTTTTGGTTTTCGGCAAAATTTCTATGTTACAAAAATAGTTCAAAACATTTGTAACATGGTTTGATTTTACTCAAACATGTTTGTATATCAATGTATTATACTGAACTTATTTTTTTGGATTTTTAGAGAATTTATGGGATTTATTTGGTAATTAAAAACCCAGGTTTCAAATCCCTAAAGCAGCCCTGTCAGGCTTTGGCGATCGACCGGGCCGGTCGACCGGACCCAGAGTCGGTCGATCGGATCAGTTGACTGACGTGCACAAGGATGTGCATGCTGACCAGCCACTTGGGCCGGTCGACTGACTGCAAGTACCCCACTCTCGGGTGGGGGCAGTCGACCGGACGGTCGACCGTGAGGCTTGGCAAGGTCGACCGAGCGGTCGACCGGCCAGAGATCAATTGCTCTCTGGATTGGCACGGTCGATCGGGCGATCGACCGGCAGGCTCAACAGTCAAATTTTTGACCGTTGGCCGGTCGACCGGAAGGCCAATCTGGGCCTAATCAGCTGCCAACGGCTAGTTTTTGTTGGGGCCTTTATACACCCCAATCTTTGGCTGTTTTGGCTAAGGTTTTTAGAGAGAAAAATTCCAGATCTTTTCTAGTGTTTTAATTAAAAAGTTTTGGGCTCAAAATTCCTATTCTCTATTTGTTTTTAAAGTGTTTGTTATTTCAAAGAAAATAGTCTTTTGGAATTGGTTTTTGGTCTAAAAATTCTATATCTATTTGGTGTTTTTCCCAAGTGATTTTCTTTGATCAAAACACTTTGTTTTTCACACTTGAGCCATATCATTCTATCCTATCTATTAGGATCTTTATTTTTGTGGGAAAATTTGTTTGTGGTTGAGATAGACCACCAACTGTTGTACCCCTCCTTTATTTGTGATATCCCTCTTAGTGTAGAGGTTGATTGAGTGGTATCCCTCTTGTGAGAGGTTAATAGTGGAGGTTGTGTTGGTATCCCTCTTAGTAAAGAGGTGGATTGTGTTTGTATTGGGATTGTGTCTATCCCTCTTGTGTGAGGTGGTGTTTGTATGGCTTTGTGCCTAACTTCTAGTGAAAGGTTGTATTCGGTTGAGAGAGTTGTATACTCCCGATTGTATTTGCCCCAAATCCTCAGTGGAGGTTCCCTGTGTGGGAGTCCTGTGTGGACAAGTTTGTGGATTGGAAATCCTTCTGTGTGAAGGCGGGGACATAGAGCTGTGTGCTCGAACCTCGAAACAAATCTTGGTGTTGGCGTTTGATCCATTGACTCTAACTCTCTCTCTATTACTTTGTGCATCTATTCATATTGCCATATCATATATGCTTGTGTTGTTTGTGTGTGCCTCAGTTGTGTTTAACACGAGAGCTTCATATAGCACCTCAACTCTTATTCAAAGGAATCAAGAGGAGTTAGTCCAGAGCCCTTCACCGGGAATTTGGCTACACTCGTTGGTTACATTAAGTGTGTTGCAATTACGTTTTAATTTCGCATTTTGTTCATTAGATTAGACGTACACCTATTCACCCCCCTCTAGGTGTACTTTCAATTGTTATCAGAGCCTGCGCTCCTGATATTTGGTTTAACCAACTAGGAGCGTGATCTTGGTTTACTAATCTATCATTTGCATTTGCACATTTATATTGTTTACGCACACTCATGGATTGCTTGTCACCTCCCATGTTTGATGTTTCCAACATTGACATGTGAAAATTTAGGATGTCCATGTACTTGAAAACCCTAGGCTTGCATGTTTTCCTTGCCGCTATCAAGAAATCCTATCTTGATAATAACAAGCATATAGAGGCCAATGCACAAGCCCTAAAGGAACTTAGAAGCACGCTTAATAAAGAATATTTGTGCTTAGTTTCTAACTGTGATTCCGCCTTTACAGTGTGGAAAACGTTGACCTCCTCCGAGCTACAAACGCCTAACATTGTGGAGGATGAATCTAGTGGAGAATTCGAGCAACAATGCTACATGGTCCAAGGGAATGACTCCCTTGAGGTATATTCAGAATCTCAATTAGATAGTAATGATGCTAGTTCTTCATGTAATGACTATGTTGATCCAAATGCTTTGAATGAAGAACTTTCTATTGTTTGTAAAAAATTATTAGAAAAATATAAAGCTTTGAAAAAGAAGAGTTTTGAACTTAACAAAGAAAATGAGGATTTATTTTCAAAACTTGAGTTGACTTTGCAAGAGAAGATTGAGATTTCTAATGAAAGGGATTCGTTGAAATCTAAGCTTGCTCTTGTTCTAAATGAAAATAAGATTTTGACAAATAAAAATGATTGTGAAAATGTTTTGAAGAAAAATGAGTCTTTAACTTCAAAACTTGATTTTGTTTTAAAAGAGAATGAATCCTTGAAAAACAAAATTGCTTCTATTTCAAAGGATTTAGACTTGGTTTCTAAGAAGAACATTTCTTTGCAAATTGATATAGATTCACATGTTTGTCATGCTAGTATACCTTCACCTAGCTTACCTATTGCATGCATCTCTTTTTCCATGATTGATAATGAAATATGTTTGTTAAAGAAGAGTGTGGATTGTTTGGGCTCCACTTTGAGCCATTGTGCCTTGAACCACACACGGTTGGAATCTATGTTTCGAAAGGAACAAGTTCCATCTTTGCATGCACACAAACCACGGCATACACATGCTCCTCACGTACACACCCATCACACTATGTATGCTCATGTTTACACTTGTACACATTGTGGACGTAAGGGCCACCTTGCTAAATTTTGCTATGATAAGATACATGATGTAATTTTAGCAACTAAATTTGTTTGAGTTAGGAAAGAAACTAACCCTCATGGATCCAAAAGAGTGCGGGTATCAAAGACCACCCCTATTGTATTTGATGTAGGTGTGGGCTCTCGCATGACGTGAGAGCGATGGTGCCTTGAGGTGGATGCGTTCCGAGCTTAAAGAAGACTAATTGGATGCATCACTTTCAAGGGGAGTTTGGTGGGAGGACCACCTTGTTTTGGAGACATAGAGAGTTGCCCTCTCGGTTTTGGTAACAATCTCTTACTCATCATTTATGTTTACATGTTTTTCATTTTATTCATTTTTAGCATGTTTTGATGTTTCATGATTAGTATGTTAAATGATAGGATTATTAGACTTGTGATATACATGATTAGTATTTGAGACACCCATGTTTACATGGACCCATATTTAGTGTTCTCACTTTAGTTTAACTAATGTGTAGGGGTGAGCATCGGTCAGTTCGGTTCGGTTTTTGCTAAATTTTGCAAAACCGAACCGAACCGATTAGACTTAGTAACCGAACCGAACCGAACCGACTAAGTTCGGTTCGGTTTTTCGTTTTTTCGGTTAGGCCAATATTTTCCCATCATTTCTTATATTTTTTAATCACCATTATATTATCATCCTTTAATATTCTAATCTCAAATATTCAATACCCAAATTAAAAATAAGAAAAAGACCCTAACCTTAATGTGAATTAAAAATTTCATATTCTAAAACTTTTACGCTATATTTGAGCTCTTATATCAAAACTCACATAATTATTACTAACTTTTAATGGCAAGAATGAAAAAAAAAGAACTATATTAATATAAATATTATTCTTAATTGTGATGGTGTATTTAACATAACTTTCACATATTCCACATAAAAAAGATGGTATTGCTAGAAGTAATGAGATAAGTTTTTACCAGTTTTTTTATGAACTATATGATTCACTAAGAGATAGGGTAAGATTCAGTTCGGTTCGGTCGAGTTCGGTTTTTGACACACAAAACCGAAACCGAACCGAACTAGAGCGGTTCGGTTCAGTTCGGGTTTGGGTTTCGGTTTTTGGTCGGTTATTTCGGTTATAACCGAACTCTGCTCACCCCTACTAATGTGTATGTCCTAGCTCTAATGCATGTTCATGTACATAATGATCATATGAGTTTTTGTTTTGATGCTTCATGTTTTGATTACATGTTTAAATGTTAGTTTTCATTAAAACTTGGATATATACTTGTACAACTAGATTATTACATGTTTAAATGTTAGTTTTGAGCCACAAATAGATTATTACATGTTTGTGCTTGAACGCTTATTTGTACTCATTAGATGTACTAGTATAACCTAGTTTTGATGATTCATGCATTTGACTTGTATTCCCATTTTGTACATGTTTTTCATGTTTAATGTTTAACTTCATGTATATGTCTATTTTGTCTAAACTATTAGCTATACATATACATCCGTTGAGCCACTTGCCTTCATGCATATACTTTTGTGGACTCGTTATGTTTGGATATGTATGTATTCTTTGGTTTGTACAAGACATACATATGCCTTGAAGATTAAATCATTTTTGATGATTTTCATGTTTTTTTTAAGAAATTTTATATTGAGTTAAATTGACTATTTTCATGATTATGTTTTCACATAACTTGTACACTCATATTATTTTTTGTTTACTTATAATTTGTTTTCATGAGACTATATGTGCTATATAGAATTTGAGTGTTTGGAGATCTTGTGATTTTCATATTTTCATAGAAAATATATTTTTGTTTTATTCATTACTTGAAGGATTTCGTACTAGTTTACAAATTTTTCATATAACTAGTTCGTATTCTTCATTTTGGAAGAGTTTTCATTTATGCTAAACTATTTCAAACCTATTTTTGAAAACCCTTTCCATTTAAGGGCGGTTGGTTGGGCGACTGATTAGACTAGAAGAGGTGTACTTATTATGTGTATAGAATGTGATTGATGTACCCTTTCTTGTCTCCGCTATAGCACAAGGCTATACCGAGTCGGATCTCAGGGAGAGCTCGCGATAGAAGCTTTAAACGTTAGGTTGTGAAGTGATAAAACTAGTAGTCTTCTCTTGATTATAAACTTAGTGATGCAAAAGAAACTAAAAGAAGATGGATATGTTCATGTGGAAGTCGTTGGAAAAGAAATCAAGAATTGGTTGTGGTATTCACAAGAAAAGAACAAGAAACTTAAAGAAAGCGATCCAAGACTAGATTACCTTGCTAGCTTGCCAAAGCTTACCAATCTCCTTGATAGCAAATGCTTTGCCTAATGTTGTCAATCCATAGGCTTAGAATTCCTCTCACGTGTTGACCTAATTACTTTCTCATTGCAAGATGGTGGTTTAACCATCGGAGAAGAGAAGATCATACACTTGCAAGATTAACAAAAGCAATCACCCATGAGTAGTGAAGTAGGCTAAACTAGTGGTAAACTAGTACATGGAATGAAAATCTAGCTACAAGAAGCCATTAAAGAACTAAAACAAAGCTTGAATTAGATTGCAAGAACTAAACAAAGCAAGTAATAAAGCAAGTAAAGAAAGCACAAGAAACTAGAATCAAACTCAAGTAGAGGAATGGAGGATGGATCAATCCTTGCATAGCTTCAAGTTGTCACCCTTGATTACACAAGCTCTCTCCCTCACAATCACTCTCTTTTGTAATGAAATCTAGGGATAGAGAAGAAGAGGGAACTAAAGAACAAAACCTAGAGAAAAATGAAAATTACAACACCTAAAACTAATCTCCTCTCTTCTCTGATCAGTCTCAGCTTGCAGGTGATGATGCAGTATTTATAGCAGATTGGAGAAGCTTCTGGAGAGTAGGTTGTTGCCACAAAATCCGGGGACCAACAGCCACCAGATTGCCGCGCCCCTTGCCGCGGATCGCGGCAATCTCGTGGTCGTTGGATCGGATCTTTCTGGTGGAGATCAGTTGAGAAGTGGTTATCCACGTGGACCACTTGGATTCTCTGTTTGTTGCGCGGATCTCTCTAGATCTGGATTGAGATTTGGCTTTATCCTTTATCTTTTAATTAATCACTTAATTAGTGTTAATTAAGTGATTATTTGAATATCTCTCCATTAATTGTGTACCTGCAAATAAGTAGAGAAGAGGAGTAAAAATCACTTATTTATTTGTATTATGCATGGGAGTTATGATGTAAAATATGCAATATTGAGTACTAATCACACCCCCACACTTATTCTTTTGCTCGTCCCGAGCAAAAACAAAGAAAAAGAAATAAAATCTAAGCTACAAGTTTATTACACCACTTTCGCAGGTGACGCGATTGCACTGAGCATGTGCAACAAGCCGTTAAACCTCTAGGTTACCCTAGAGGAGGAGTGTTGTCTCCTGAGGGTTTTCAGCGGATTACACCCACAAAATCCATAAAGAAAGAAGACAAATGTTAGTATTTTCGAAAAACGCATTTTGAATAAGAGATAAGTTTACGAACTATTTTTGCAAAAATATAAGTGATCCTAGGTCATAAGTCCACCTATAATCATTCTTTCTTAAACTTAGTATCCATGCAAGATCTTGTCTTTAATTAAGGTAAGAGTTCAAAATTGGATTGAATATTTTATCTCTCATAAAACCTAGATAATATGCACACCGTGTAAGTGAAGGTTTCTTGGGATTTCAACTCCAACCATAAAGCCATTTATTTATTTATATATTTATATTTTTTTCTTTTTTCTCTTTTTTCATCCCTTAGTTTCCTTAGCTTTCTTATTCACCCATGTAGCGAGCCTTTAACCGATGACTCCCAAACCAGATGGTTTTAGGGCACCAGATGAGAAAACATCCCTCGGGTTTAAGGTCTCGAGTGAAAAAGGCCACAAAACTAAAGGGATTATTTTTTATCACGTTAGGCGTGAATGATCATGCTTCTTGAGGCACAATTATCCAGCTTAATAAGTGAGATCACCGTTAGGCGTGAGTAATCATGCTTCTTGAGGCACAATTTCCCAGCTTAATAGGTGATGCTTTATTTATATATATTTTTCTTTTTTTTTCTTTTTTTTTTTTTTATTTATATGGCATTTTTGGTCTTTGTCTCCATCCCAAGAAATGTGTAAATGTAAAGTGCATATTATCTAAGGCAAAAAATTCAAGATAAGAATATCTCACCAATTTTACTTACTTAGCCTATAATCTTAAACAAGATCTATTACTTCAACTATGTTTAAGATGTCATAATAAGGCTTTCTTAATTCCTAAGATACATCTTCATTTTATTAAAAATAGAACAAAACTTTGTCTTTTATTACAAAAAGTTTTTATTTTTATTTTTCTTTTATTTTTTTTATTTTTTCTAAAAGAAAGTGTAAAAGAAAGAAAATCTAAAAAACTTTATGTTAGTAAACCCTCCCCCACACTTATTTCATGCATTGTCCTCAATGCATCATGATATATGTATGCATGAAACAAAATGGAAGGGAAAGGAACAAAAATTACCTCAAGGTGGTGGTTCCGGTGGTGGTCGGATTGGTCCACGGAACATGGCCCAATCATCTTTTCTTTGGGTTTTCAGGAACCCACCAACCATATCAGAAATATGACCCACTAAAAAGATGCATGCGTGTGTTATTTTAATTATGTACATGCCCCCATCTAATTTTAAGATTTTCCAAATAATTTCAGACTCAAATTATCAAATTCCTTGTCACAGAATGGAGTATGAACTGATAGAACTGTTGACTTGGACTCGGAAAGGAACACCGACTCAGGATTATGATTTAAATCAAGTGATGGTTCAGGAGTCGAAGTGAAGTCAGAAATTGTGTCCAAGTCAAGAAATGAAAACTCAAGTCCACAATCAGAGTTCAACGATGGAATGTGACTTTCTAAAAGTGATATCTCTTTACTTCCAATTTTAAGAAATTCAAGCTCATCACCGTACAATTCTTCAAAACTTAAGTCAACATCTTCCTTAAGAATTGTACAATCAGTTTCAGAAGTAAAGAGATTGAGAAAATTAAGGTCACATTTGAGTTCAATTCCACAAGATGGAGAACTTGCCAGAATGTCAATGATATCTTCGGAAGTGTAAATTGGGCAAGTTCAACATGATCCTCAAAGATGGATGATTCACTTTCATTGTGAATTGTGAAAGGATCCAATGTCGACTCCAGGAAAAGATTGAAGTGAGGTAAAGATACCGGAGTCATTATGGAATCAGGAAGAAAGATTGAAGCACAAAGTTGGGGTTCAAGATCACATTCCTCATGTAATTCAATTAAATGTAAAGAACTTGCCAATTTATCAATGGGATTTTCAGAAGTATGGAATTGGCCAAGTTCTATGTGATCATCATAAAAGATTGGTGATTCAATTTCACAATGGATGGAAAATGGATTCAATTTTGACTTTGGAAATGGATTGAAAACCGGTAAGGATATGGAAGTCATGATTGAATCAGGAAGTAAGTTGGAATCATCAAGTGAAAGTTCAGAATCAAATTCATGTTCCAGTTCAATTCAGAAAAAGGAAAACTTGCCAAATTATCAATTGGATCAGAAGTGTGGACAAGTTCAGGTAAGTGTGCTGAAATTGAATCTGGACTTCCAAGACTACATGACTCTTTGGATTTAGAGTGGCTAGTGACATTAGAAAGAGGATGAGAATGAAGAGTTTGGATCATCAATTCTATGTCACGATTCCTAGCATTTTGAGCATTGGTCATGTCTTCAAGCATCTTTCCATAATCGATGATTTCATTGTTTTGATGGAAAGAGGAAGTGTTGTCTTGGAAGTGTGAGTCAAAAGTGTGTGATGATGGAAAAGTTGACTCACACAAGAAATCTTTACTCGGTTCACAAGCAAATGGTTGTTCATTATGAAAAGGTGGAACTGAGTAAGATTCTTGAGAATATGGTGGAATTGGAGAGACAAATGGTTTTTGAAGTTGTTGCTCAACTCTCAGTAAATTGGCTTCTATACTCCTTTGCAACTCAGATTTTTCTTCAAAGGGAGGTTCAGAAAAAAGGAGTATATGAAGTGGACTCAGGAAATGAATATGGTGGACAAGGTGAATATGGTGGACAAGGATTTTGATAATTTGACTCGGGGTACTGGAATCCCCAATTACTCGGTAAAGAGTTGAAATTATTTTGGACATTATAATTATTAGATGGGGGGTATGGGTCGTAGTGATTCGGATAAGGCCAACCCAGTGTATGTGGTTGGTGCATATTATAAAACACCGGGTTGGAATTATCTGAATATGGTGTGTGTGTGACATAAGGATTATGATGGAAAGAATTGTAATTGTAAGCCATATCACACAATCACAAACAAACAAACAAACAAACAAACAAACAAAAAAGAAAAGAAAAATTCTAACCTAAGTTAGGGTAGACTTAGACCTAGACGACTCCTAACAATAGATCGTCCACAGGAGGTTCAGTGTAGACTCTAACCACAAGCTAATCAGCCAGGAAGGATAAGGTTGGTGGGAGGTTTTCCGTCCGGAGACGTTCCTTAATTAAGTAACCAGCAACCTTCGGGCTTTCGGCCCTCAACCCCTTTCCTAGACACTGATTTTGCAAGAGTTAAATTCCAACACTTTCCCCCTTAGGATAATCTCCTAGTTGAGTCCGAGATGTCCCTAGGGCCAACGTCTACTTTTTTTATTAAATTAGGGCTTGGGTTAGTGAGTGCTTGGGTAAATGATTTTCGGGCTAAGGAAAGGGTAATGACCTCCCCCACCTTATCTTATTTACGGGTATGCCCTTAACTTTGAATTGTGCAAGTGTACAAGAAAGATAGCTAGGATACACTCAAAGCATGAAAATCAAGCAAGGAGTTTGTCCTAGTCTAAATGCAATGCAAACACGTACCTTGCCTCCAGCACTCTTCAACAGTAAAAGTAAAGAATTGAAGAGACACGTGCCTAAAATGCAAGTGTCTAAACAATTTTTAACAATTATCACCCAACTTTTTACTGTTTTTTAATTAAGCAGGAATACAGTGAACAACACAGGATTTCAAGTATAGAAACAGCAGTATTTTTCAGAACCAGAGGCCCTGCAGAAATTTGGTGAGAAATTCTCTCAAAAGTGCCGCGTTTCCACTGGATATGCCGCGGGTCCGCGGCACTTCAGTGGAAGCCTGGTCTCTGCTTTCTTGAGCAGAGGGCCAGGTTCACTTAGATGTTACTGCAGTAAATAATTTCCTGTTTTCTTCTCCTGAAACCTGCAACAGAGAAGAATAATAGTTAGTACTTTACTTTAAACCAAAAAAAATACGTCGCTCTCCCCGGCAACGGCGCCAAAATTTGGTTAAGAAAGAATACGTATGCGCCGTATTAGAGAATTGTCATCCCCGGCAACGGCGCCAATTTGATTAGACTGGAAAAAGGGCGTACTTATTATGTGTATAGAATGTGATTGATGTACCCTTTCTTGTCTCCGCTATAGCACAAGGCTATACCGAGTCGGATCTCAGGGAGAGCTCGCGATAGAAGCTTTAAACGTTAGGTTGTGAAGTGATAAAACTAGTAGTCTTCTCTTGATTATAAACTTAGTGATGCAAAAGAAACTAAAAGAAGATGGATATGTTCATGTGGAAGTCGTTGGAAAAGAAATCAAGAATTGGTTGTGGTATTCACAAGAAAAGAACAAGAAACTTAAAGAAAGCGATCCAAGACTAGATTACCTTGCTAGCTTGCCAAAGCTTACCAATCTCCTTGATAGCAAATGCTTTGCCTAATGTTGTCAATCCATAGGCTTAGAATTCCTCTCACGTGTTGACCTAATTACTTTCTCATTTGCAAGATGGTGGTTTAACCATCGGAGAAGAGAAGATCATACACTTGCAAGATTAACAAAAGCAATCACCCATGAGTAGTGAAGTAGGCTAAACTAGTGGTAAACTAGTACATGGAATGAAATCTAGCTACAAGAAGCCATTAAAGAACTAAAACAAAGCTTGAATTAGATTGCAAGAACTAAACAAAGCAAGTAATAAAGCAAGTAAAGAAAGCACAAGAAACTAGAATCAAACTCAAGTAGAGGAATGGAGGATGGATCAATCCTTGCATAGCTTCAAGTTGTCACCCTTGATTACACAAGCTCTCTCCCTCACAATCACTCTCTTTTGTAATGAAATCTAGGGATAGAGAAGAAGAGGGAACTAAAGAACAAAACCTAGAGAAAAATGAAAATTACAACACCTAAAACTAATCTCCTCTCTTCTCTGATCAGTCTCAGCTTGCAGGTGATGATGCAGTATTTATAGCAGATTGGAGAAGCTTCTGGAGAGTAGGTTGTGCCACAAAATCCGGGGACCAACAGCCACCAGATTGCCGCGCCCCTTGCCGCGGATCGCGGCAATCTCGTGGTCGTTGGATCGGATCTTTCTGGTGGAGATCAGTTGAGAAGTGGTTATCCACGTGGACCACTTGGATTCTCTGTTTGTTGCGCGGATCTCTCTAGATCTGGATTGAGATTTGGCTTTATCCTTTATCTTTTAATTAATCACTTAATTAGTGTTAATTAAGTGATTATTTGAATATCTCTCCATTAATTGTGTACCTGCAAATAAGTAGAGAAGAGGAGTAAAAATCACTTATTTATTTGTATTATGCATGGGAGTTATGATGTAAAATATGCAATATTGAGTACTAATCAGCGACCATGCCTTGTATGCTTATTATTGAAAATTCTTTTAAACATGTGCATGTGTTTTGATTGAGATTTTACCTGCACACAAAATAAATAATATTAGATTTAGAACAGTTGTGCAAGGTTCTCAATTCGAATCCGCGTAGCAGTGGCTATGCGGGTCGTGATCCTCAGGGAGGGACTAGCGATGGAAGCGTTTAAGTAAGATTCTCTAAAATTATTTTCTTTTATTATTACAATGGTATATGATATTACAATGAGAAGGTGAAAAGTAAATTTGAGAGAGATGGAGATCTAAACTAGAATTAGAAAGAAAGAAAACTATACATACATACCTCTTCTACCTTGCTTACCTTGATCCGTGCGATGACTTACCTTGTCTTGGAAGGCGTACAAGTATGGCGTATAGGATCGTCCACCTTCTTAATCTACACTACGAAATTAAAAGACAACCTAACGAAGGTTTGTTCATCTCCATAGGCCATCAAGGGCTCTTCTTCAGCTAGGCAGTCTCAACGCAATTGGGTCTCATGGTTCACAAGACATTAGAGAGAAAATAGAAGAAAACAAGAATAAAAGAACACAAGAATAAACAAGAAATAAAGAACACAAACAAACCTCAAGTGGATTTCATTAACAATGGAAGAAAAGTAGGCTTACACCGCTGTCACCTTAGTACAAGCATGGACTCCTTCCTCCATGAAAGCTTCCTCCACTCTCAGTTACAAAATTTACAAAAGAAAACGAAACTAAAATCTAACCTAAACTACAAGTTAGCCTAAGAAACCCTAGAATTTTCTTTGTATTTTCTGTACACCCTTCTCGTTGCACTGCAGGGGTATTTATAGGTGCAGAAGGAGGTAGAGTCCCAACACAACTCTCCCACGAAAACTGGTCCCGGGATAAGGCAGGATTGCCGCGGAAACGCGGCTTGGGCCGCGTTTCCGCGGCCAAAGTGTGGCGGCTGGCTACGCGCTTTGGCGCGTGGCCTCCCCTGGTCTGTCCATCTGGGCTTTTTCTTCTGGAAGCTGCATCCTGGCTCTTAATCTTTTGATTTGGATATAACTTGGGAAGTAGTTACCTAGATCCCAAATCTTTTATCCACGAATTTGTGATCTTAAATTCTCCTTCTTTGGCTTTTATCCTCATCCTGCAAGTGTTTAGGGTTGAATAGAAGTCTATCCTTCCCTCTTCTTTGTATTTGCAACTTTGGCCCTTGTGTATTTGCAATTTTGGCAATTGATATTTGCAACTTTTACATTGGGCTTAAATATGGGATTTTGGGCTTCTTTTTAGGCTTTATTTCTTTTTTTAATATTTCGAGGCCTGCACACAATAAATCATAAAATATTAGTAAATGTGCAGAATTATATGAATAAATATGAAAATGTGATGGTAAATATAATGATAAAAATGCACTTTTCACTACCAATCACACCCCCACACTTATCTTTTTGCTCGTCCTCGAGTAAAAATCAAAGAGAAAAGAAAATTAATCTAATCTAACTCACTTTCGCAGGAATCACGGTTGCACTTAGCACGTGCAACAAGCCGTTAAATCCCTAGGTTACCCTAAAGGACGAGTGTTGTCTCGTGAGGGTTTTCAGCGGATTACACCCACAAAATCCATAAAAAGTAAAATATTTGAAATACTTTTGCAAAGACTAAGTAGTCTATAAGATTTTAGGATCATTTTTTATTCATTCTTAAACTTAGTCTTTATATAGTAATTTGTTTTCCATTTTAAGTAAGGATCAAAATTGGAATTGTGTATAGTCTTTTTCGTTACCAAAAATCATATGCATCCTTATGAATTTTTACTAGGAATTCCTTAACTTGGATTCTCATGCCTCTTTATTGTTATTATTTTTTTTCTCTTTTTTTCTTAATATGTATAACTCATCTAATTTTCTTTCGTGTAAGCATGAAGGCTTCTTGAGGCTCTCATACCTAACTAATTGACTATTAGATGTGTTAATACATATATGAGTAATTTTCTTAGTTTCCTTAGGCTTTCTAGTCCACCCATGTAGCGAACTTAAAGTCGATGACTCCCAAACTGGTCGGCTTTAGGGCACCAGGTGAGAAAACACCCCGCGGACTCAAATTCGAGTGAACTAGGCCCCAAAACTAAGGACTTTATTTTATTTACTCACCTTGAGGCATGAATACTAATGCTTCTTGAGGCACATGTATCCAGCTTAATTAGTGATTTTCTCTTTTTTTTTTATATATATGAGGCACAAAGGTCTTCGTCTTAGAATCCTAGATATGCATTAGGTATGCAAATTTCATTAAGGTAAAAATTAAGACTAACTACTTATTCAATTTCTCCTCCTATACCTAAAATTTAAACATTTATTTATTTTGACAAAGTTTTTAGAAATCCTAATAAAGATTTTCCTAATCCTTAAGACTAACTTAGATTACTTTCAAAAGATAAGTAAAAATATTGTCCTTCTTATATTTTTTTTATATTTTATTTTATTTTATTTTATTTTTTTTGTTAGTTAGCAATTAGTTTTGTTAGTATGTTAGTAAAGCCTACCCCCACACTTATCTCATGCATTGTCCTCAATGTATGAATGAATGCATATATGCATGAAAAAGAACAAGGGAAGGCAGAAGTTACCTCAAGGTGGTGGTTCCGGTGGTGGTCTAATTGGTCCACGAAATGCGGCCCAATCAAGATAATGTGGTAGTTCACGTGACCTACCTTTATTGACCTCTTTTTTTTTTACATATTTATAGTCCCCAGAATGAATAGGATCATGGAAGATCCTCTCGTGAACTACTACTCCCCTTTACATGACCAGTCCTGGAAAATCATCAAGAGTCATGGTCTATACCTATGTCCAACAAAAGAATGTGACTTGGTAGAATGGTTGACTTGGACTCAAGAATGATAGGTTCAGGAACGAATACCGACTCAGGACAGAAACTTAAATCAAGTAAGGGTTCAGGAGTCGAGCTTGGTTCAAGAAGTGTGTCCAAGTCAAGAAGTTGAAACTCAAGTCCACAATCATCTTCCCACAATGGAATGTGACTCAATATTGGTGATTCAAGTTCAGGAATGATAGGTGTGGAAATCAAAACTGACTCTAAAAGATTACCTAAGTCGGGTAACAAAACAGGAGTCAATATTGATTCAGGAATTGAACTTGATCACAGATTTGAGAATCAAAGTCACATATCTCATTCGGTTCAATCTCATAAAAATGAGAACTTGCAATTTATCCATGGGACTTTCAAAATTGCAAAATTGGTCAAGGTCAATATGATCATCAAAAATGGGTGATTCCATTTCATGATGAATTGGTCCGGGAATAAATGTTGGCTCAGAAAATTGGTCCAATTGGGTAAGGATACCGGAGTCAACATAGATTCGAAAATGGAAACTGAATCGCAAAGTTAGGGGTCGGGTTCACATTCACAATCTAATTTAATCTCATTGAAATTAAAACTAGCCATTTGTCCAAGGATTGGGATTGAGCAAGTTCATATTGATGTGATGAAATTGAATTTTGATCAAGGTCTTCTAGAAAGAATGATTCTTGGTTCCTATCAACTTGCTCAAGAATGTTTGAAAGTCTAGAAATTTGATCATTCATTATATCTTACAACCGATCCACTTTTTCTTCTAACCCATTGAATAGATCAATGGTGGACTAAAACCTTGGTGATATGGGAGAGATGTATATGAAGATAATGGTGGAACAGGTGGTTGACCATATGGCTCAGGGGTGTTGAATCCCCATTGACTCTGTGAAGAGTAGTGATGATTATTTCAATCTTGTTCATAGTATTGGGACTGGGGCATGTAATGATTCGGATAAGACCAATCTGGCACACTATGTTGGTCAGAGTTATGATATGCCGGGTTGGTAATATCCGAATAAGAGGTTGGTGTGTAATATGGATTAAAATTGAAAAAATTATTATTATTGCCATATCACACAAACACAAACAAAGAAAAAGAAAACAAACATAAACAAAAAGAAAAAAAATTCTAACCTAAGTTAGGGTAGACCTATGACCTAGACGACTCCTAACTGGTTAGACTGTCCACGGGAGGTAGGGTGTAGACTTTGACCACAAGTTAATCAGCCAGGTCAGGGCAAGATTGGTGGGAGATTTTCCGTCAAGACGTTCCTTAATTAAATAACCACCAATCTTCGGGCTTTCGGCCCTCAATCCCCTTCCGAGACACTGATTTGGCAAGAGTCAATTTCCAACACTGTTCCCCCTTAGGATAATCTCCTAATTGAGTCCGAGAAGTTCCTAGGGCCAACACGTCTAGTCAATTTTTAATTAGGGTTAGGGTTGTGAGTGCTTGGAATATGATTTTTGGGCCAAGGAAGGGTGATGAAATCCCCACCTTATCTTGTTAATGGGTTATGCCCTTAGAATAAATTTGTGCAAGTGTACAATATGTAAATAAGATTCACTCAAAGCAATGAAAATCAACCAAGAGATGAGTCCTATTCTACATACAATGCGAACGTACCTTGCTCCAGCACTCTTCAACAGTAAATAAAGGAATTGAAAAGACACGTGCCTAAAATGCAAACGTCTAATCAATTTTTTATCTTTGCAACAGTATTTTACTGTTGATCAATTAGCAGTATACAGGTTGATCACAGAAAATATTTAACAGAGCAGAAAAATCAAATTTGCAGATTGCAGCAACCTGCAGAAATTGAATCAGTAGTGAACTACTACTGCCGCGGATCCGCGGCTATTGCCGCGTTTGCGTGGCAAGGTAGTAGGCTCTGTTGCTCTGCCTTCGAGGACAGAGGCACAGAGTTGCTATATGTCCTTTTCTGCTGTTATTTTTCCTGTTTCTCAAACCTGCAAACAGAAAGAATAAAAGAATTAGTTAATTTTTTTTGTTTAGAGAATAACTTACCGTCCCTCCCCGGCAACGGTGCCAATGTTTGATTGAGATTTTACCTGCACACAAAAATAATAATATTAGATTTAGAACAAGTGTGCAAGGTTCTCAATTCGATCCGCGGCAGTGGCTATGCGGGTCGTGATCCTCAGGGAGGGACTAGCGATGGAAGCGTTTAAGTAAGATTCTCTAAAAATTATTTTCTTTTATTATTTACAATGGTATATGATATTTACAATGAGAAGGTGAAAAGTAAATTTGAGAGAGATGGAGATCTAAACTAGAATTAGAAAGAAAGAAAACTATACATACATACCTCTTCTACCTTGCTTACCTTTGATCCGTGCGATGACTTACCTTGTCTTGGAAGGCGTACAAGTATGGCGTATAGGATCGTCCACCTTCTTAATCTACACTACGAAAATAAAAGACAGCCTAACGAAGGTTTGTTCATCTCCATAGGCTATCAAGGCTCTTCTTCAGCTAGGCAGTCTCAACGCAATTGGGTCTCATGTTCACAAGACATTAGAGAGAAAATAGAAGAACAAGAATAAAAGAACACAAGAATAAACAAGAAATAAAGAACACACAAACCTCAAGTGGATTTCATTAACAATGGAAGAAAAGTAGGCTTACACCGCTGTCACCTCAATACAAGCATGGACTCCTTCCTCCATGAAAGCTTCCTCCACTCTCAGTTACAAAATTTACAAAAGAAAAACGAAACTAAAATCTAACCTAAACTACAAGTTAGCCTAAGAAACCCTAGAATTTTCTCTGTATTTTCTGTACACCCTTCTCGGTTGCACTGCAGGGGTTTTTATAGGTGCAGAAGGAGGTAGAGTCCCAACACAACTCTCCCACGAAAACTGGTCCCGGGATAAGGCAGGATTGCCGCAGAAACGCGGCTTGGGCCGCGTTTTCGCGGCCAAAGTGTGGCGGCTGGCCACGCGCTTTGGCGCGTGGCCTCCCCTGGTCCGTCCATCTGGGCTTTTTCTTCTGGAAGCTGCATCCTGGCTCTTAATCTTTGATTTAGATATAACTTGGGAAGCAAGTTACCTAAATCCAAATCTTTTATCCACGAATTTGTGATCTTAAATTCTCCTTCTTTGCTTTTATCCACATCCTGCAAGTGTTAGGTTGAATAGAAGTCTATCCTTCCCTCTTCTTTGTATTTGCAACTTTGGCCCTTGTGTATTTGCAATTTTGGCAATTGATATTTGCAACTTTTACATGGGCTTGAATATGGGCTTTTGGGCTTCTTTTTAGGCTTTATTTCTTTATTTTAATATTTCGAGGCCTGCGCACAATAAATCATAAAATATTAGTAAATGTGCAGAATTATATGAATAAATATGAAAATGTGATGGTAATATAATGATAAAAATGCACTTTTTACTACCAATCAGCATGAAATGGAGATTGGTAATATGAGTTATACACTTAATCTTATTTGTTTTCAATTGGTATCATTGGATCTTTTCAATTGGTATCACTATTGACATTTCTTTTTGTATACTCATATATGTTTTATATATTTATGCTTACACTTCAAATAGTATCAATTTCGATTGGTATTTAATTTTTTATACATATATATGCTTTATTTGTGCTTACTATATCTCTATATCTTTGAGCACAAATTTTGGCTATGCTAAGCTTGATTTCTTAAATGACTATTATTTCAATTGATTATATTTCAATTGGTATCATATACAAGCTTATGCATCATTTTGTTTGGTATTTCATAAAGGGGAGAAAAAAATTCATATTTCACCTTTCAATTGGTTTTGGTATTCTACTCTCACACTTTATGTTGAAAATAATGGAAAAGGATATTGATTATTTTTGGTTCATATGCTTTTAATGAAAAATTACTTTCAATTGGTACTAATCTTTACAAATTGGTATCAAGATTATCTATAAGTTTACTTACAATTGGTATGTTTTATTGATATAAAATTTTTTTAATTGAATTGCTCAAAATGATTTATTTTATTTACAATTGGTATTTAATTGGTATTTACTTACAATTGGTATCAATTGGTATTTAAATTATATTAAAAACATTTGTTTTGTGGACCACATTATGTACTTTCAATTGGTATATTTCATTGATATCATGACGCACTCAATTGATATATTTTTTCAAATTGGTATCATAATGTTTTTGTTTTGATTTCACCCCTTATTGATATTTTTTGTTTAAGACAAAAGGGGAGAATATTGTTTTCTTTGAACCCTTTGTTGATGATTGACAAAAAGGGGGAGAAAGATTTTGAGTTTATATCTGCATATTTGTGTTTTTGCATATATTGAGTTTTTACATCTTACTATTATATATGAGAAAAATGATTTTGAGAGTTTAAACAAAAGGGGGAGAAGGTTTTTTGAAACATTTGTTTGATTTATGCATGTTTCTCTCTCCTAGTTTGATGCATACATTTGTTTAGTATCATGTGCTTCATTGAATATCTTATTTTTATTGTGCATGAGTTAAGGGGGATCTTATTTGAAGCTTAACTTTAATCCATGCATATATAACTCCATGAGTTTTGTCATCATCAAAAAGGGG
>JAVJIF010014449.1:0-105816 GCA_038442645.1 Agave tequilana | reverse complement strand
CTTAGAGCTTTCTTAGGACTGTGTTTCTTACAACTTAAAATGAAATCAGAGTTTACTCGAAATGTCAAATATTAGCGCATCATTTTTTCTTGTGTGAGTTAGCCTCGGACAATATTAAAATCCTAGTATAATTCCTCAGTTTCTGTATATTGATTAAAATCTTACCTTTCTTGAACCCTTTTTGTATTTTCTCACCAAAAAGGAACTCATTCTGGAGTGGTCTAAATACCTCTCACTAGGTAGAGAAAGTAGCTAATATCTGACTCCTTGAACAAACATTAAAAAGAGAATGATGTGTTAGGGAGTTCCCTTTCCCGACCAAGTGGAGAATATTCAGCCATCCATCTATCTTTTCTCACAATTGACTAAAGAAGAGGTGTAAGGATTTGGGGCACCATCCCAAAAGACTAGCCTTCTAGGTGGAGCTGCCCAAATCCTTATATACACAAGACCATCCTCATGTCTAGCCGATGTGGGACTATTTGTTCGGCATCCAACTCAACAATCTCTCCTCAAATAAAGAGTCTCCCTGCAAGCTCATCTTTCTTCACACTGGAAGACCATATACTCCATCGAGATCACAATTCTTCACCACACGGAGCATGAACACGCCTTACGTGAAGCACAAATTGCAGTCTATTTCTCCTTTTCATTGCACGAATGGTAGACACGCCTTACATGAAGCAGGAGCACGCTGCCAAATCCTCGAGGGTCCAACTCACTACACAGGGGCCCATAAATGCGCTCTTTTTGCGCCCATTCCACACACGATTAACTTCAGGGCATGTCTTTTATACCATAGTAAGACTTGGGGTACCATCTCAAAAGACTAGCCTTTTAGTAAAGTTGCCAAAATTCTTATATACCCAAGACCATCCCCATGTCTAGATGATATGTGACTATTTGTTCGACATCCAGCTCAACAAGTTGATGAGAATGTTAGGCTTCCAAAGGCCCGTCCTCTAGAAGAAAGATCAACTGAATTCTTGTTGTCTGAGGAATCCTTGTATGGATGAGGTTTAGTCACCTCAAGCCTCGTAATGAGTCTCAATTTTTTTCCTCGGTCATTTTGCTTTCTGGCATTAAATTTTTCACTTTTCACACAAAGAATGGATATCAATCACATCTACAGAAAGGGAAAAGGAATAACTCGAGCAAGAAGAAGTTGTTGGCAAGACTTCGATAGAGGCAGCTGGAAGAGTGGTGAGACAAAATAACTCTTCTTACGAGCTACAAAGTCCTTGGGACAGGTGGCTTCGAGGATTTGGGCTCCTGCCCTTCTGGATATAGCTCTTGACCTAAAGGGCATGACGGCGTAAGGGAAACATCAAGATTCTCGTGGCCCTCCATCCTAATACTGAGGTACCTAAGGTTCACTCATCGGGAGAAGAAGAAAATTCCTATCGAGCCAACCCTAGATTGCTCGAGTTGGTAGGGAACCTTCGAGCTCCTTCCTTTGACACAAGAGATCAAAGGAGCCTTTACTCGTCAATTCTTGAGCCTATCCTTGTTTACAACTTAAAATGAAATTGAAGTTCACTCGAAATGTCTATATTAGGGCATCATTTTCTTTGTGTGATTTAGCCTCGGACGACATTGAAATCCTAGTATAATTCCTCAGTTTTTGCATATTGAATAAGGTTTGATCTTGCTTGAACCCCTTTTGTATTTTTTCGCCCAAAAAAAAAAACACATTCTAGAGTGGTCTAGCTACCTCTCACTAAGTAGAGAAAGTAACTAAAATCTGACTTTCTTCCTTGAAAAACACTAGAAAAGAATGATGTGTCACCAAGTTAGTTAGTCGAAGTGGTCATAATCCTCCAAGTCATTCTCTTGGTCCTCACACATGGATGCATTCGGATCCACTGCATCCCGTGTCCTCCTGAATCTCTAGGATGATGGTTGTGGCTCTCTCCCTAGCATCAGCTATGAGAAAACCTGTCCAAAAAAAAAGATCAGTCAAGATGCAATAAACAATCTATAAGTAGTACAACAATTGGCACAAAAGGTTCTCTCATTTCTTTCCCCTCAAATGTCCCAGCATGTAGCTACTACTCCCATCACCTAAAACCCAAAGTGATGCTAGTTAACCCTAAGATGGTACACCATGCAAGTTCATAGGTTTCTCGTTGATTTGGAACTTGCTGCGAAAGAAATTCCAAATTTTGGCCGAGAATGAAAAAAAAATGAGAAGGTGATCAACCGTCTTCGTGGTGGTGCACAAGACACATCCACCCTGCCCCTGCCACTTTTTCTAATCAAGTTATCCTTGGCATGCATAGCATTTCTGCAAGCTAGCTACATAAAAGCCCTATCTTTCGGGGGGCACATGATCTACAAGTGGGCTAAGCAAGAACATTCTTAACTCGAGTTGAGTTCAGAATCCTATATGTGGATCTAACCATGAATGAATTCTGCTTATCCTATTGTCATGCCACGTTGTACGTAATACCAATGGACGAAGTTCAGTTTGCATCAAAACCCCGACCCTCGCCAGATCCAAAATCTTCGCTTAGCTTCCTTTCTTCTCTTTCTTTTTCTTGTTCTTGAAGCGGTTGGTACCGGCGGTTTCGAGTGCATTTTATCGACGATGGTTGGATGAGTTTGTCTCTCTCTCCCCCCTCCAGATCTGGTGGTCGGCTGATGGCTTCTACCCCATCTCCTCCCCATCTCTCGTCGGCCTCTCTCCTCTTCTCCTCCTTTCTCTTTAGATCTGGGTGGTCCCTCTCTCCTCCAAATCTGGTGGCCGGCCGATGGCTTCAACCCCCTCTCATATCGACCTCTTCTTCTTCTTCTCCTTCTCTCTCTTCCAGATCTGGGCGATCCCCCCTCTCTCCTCCAGATCTGGTGGCCAGCCGATGGCTTCTACCCCTTTCTCTCCTTTTCTTCCCCTCTCCCTTTAGCCTCTTCTCTCCTCCTCCTTTCTCTCTCTCTCTCTCTCTCTCTCTCTCTCCAGATCTGGGTGGTCTCTCTCTTCCCCCTCTCCTTCTTCCCTCTCCTCCCTTCCCTTCCCCTTCTTCACTCTCCCATTGGACCTTCTCCTTCTCTCTCTCTATAGATTTGGGTGGTAACTCCTCTCCTGTCGGTGGCTCTCTCCCGTCCTCTACCGGTAGCCATTTTACCCTTACTCCTCTCTTTCCTAGCTGGAGGCGCCCACTACCGGCTGTTATCTCACCATCACTCCCTATCCCTCTCTCTACTCTCCCTTTCCCTCTCCTCTTCTCTCTGTTTAATTAATCTGAGAGCCAATTCTCTCTACCCTTCCCATTTCTTACTCATTTTGAGTGCCATCACAAGCCAATCCAATTCATCTTTGAAGGTGATTTCTTCTTGTGAGGGGAACACAATTTCTTCATTGGTGGTTTGAAGATTGCTTAGGTTGGGGTTCCTTGGTGGTTTGAGCACGATTTCTTCATTGGCTCAAAAGTATTTGCCAGGAAGAGTGGGCATACTGGAAGAGTACTCATCATGGATTCTATTTGTCTCATTCTGTTTTAACATGTTGATGTGGATCTGATTTTGTAGTGAGTGCTCTTTCTTTATATCATGGGCTGACTTCTCCCTGATCATGAGACGATGGGTGAAGGTTTGGATGCTACATGAGCAACAATGCGCGATTGGCTAAGCTATTGATGGGTTCTTCGTGAAGCTATTGATGGATTTATTGTCACCGTGCGCGACAGGCAGAGCTATTGATGGATTGTATTGTGTATTCTCTTTTTGCTGTTGTTTGTTGTATTTTGGCGGTCTTGTGCGCCCCCCCCCCAACATTTTTTATTACTTTAATAATATTTTATTGTGGCTAAGGCCCATTTTAACCTCAAAAAAAAAATCACTTAAAAGTTTTCTTGGAGCTCAAATCGTGCTTGCCAAATGTGCTATGACAAGGAGTTAACTTGTAGAAATGTGCAAAAACACAAGATGAAAGTTGCCTTGATGGCTGACCACAGACAGGCTACAAAGACTCTCATAGGGAAGTGGGGAAAAAACAAGAGAAAACGAAAGGTTAAAAAAAATATCATTGTGGAGTTTTCACCAACATGGATCCTAAATGACAAAAAGAAAAACAATCTCTCTTTATTCAACTTTGAGCAGGACGGCGCCCAATGTTGGCAGGAGGTTTTCTCACCTACAGCACTCTCTGTTCTTCCTCTGTTTCTTCTTCTCTCAAAATTTTCTTACAGAAGAAGACTCTGTGTATCTCAAAAACCAATGCTGCTGCACCTTTGTCTCCTCACCTTCCTGTTTTCCTTACAACCTGCAGTAGTCTCCAAGCAATTCTATGACCAGACGGCATGCTCGTCTCCGAACCCCTCTCCGGGCTCTCGTTACACCTGCAACATCACTCCCTCTCCCTGCAGCACATTCACAGTCTACCGGTCCCGGCAAGGCTTCAACAATGTGTCGGAGATCGCAGGCCTCTTCGGTGTGAAGGTGGATGAGATACTAGAACTGAACAACCTCACAAACTCGTCCCAGATCCTTCAGGAGAACCGAGAGGTCCTACTCCCTATCAGATGCTCTTGCTCAGGTGGCTTCTTCCATTTTGAGATAACTTATACAGCTCCTTCTGATATAACCTACACCAATATATCTTGTGATGTTTTCGAAGGCTTGGTGAAACTCTCTACACTTTCAGAGGAAAATTCTTACAATCCGAACATGATCAAAGAAGGAATGAAGCTAAAGTGCCTCTGAAATGTGCCTGTCCTGATGTAAATGACACTAGAAATGGATTTCAGTATCTTGTTACATACCCAATTCAAGAATTAGATGAACCGAGATTAATAGCAGAGAAGTTCAGCATTCCTCTTGGTGAGTTGTTAGCTCAGAATAGCCAAGATGCAGACCCAACTCTGTTTCCTAATACCACAGTTCTAGTCCCCCTGAGAAACACACCGGCAATCAACTGGAATATCTCTGACCCAGGCAAACAGGACCCTGGTTTCATTCCATTTACCCCCAGTGGAATCATCGAAACAAAGGAAAGTAGGAAAAAATTTTATGTCGTTGGTGCAAGTGTTGGATTGTTCTTGGTGTTTGTGGTGTTATCTGGAACTTCTGTTTATTGCAAATCCAAGAAGAGGAGGAGGGGTATTAAGCTCAACTCCTCTGCTCAGAGCTCCACTCCCTCATGCTTGTCCCCTGACCTGATTGCAGTCATGTCGAAGTACTCACTCACGAGCTACACTGTCGAAGAGCTAAGAAAAGCCACAAAAGGTTCAGCGAAGATACGCAGTTGGGAACCTCGGTCTACAAGGGGATAATAGGGTACACTGAATTCGCGATCAAGAAGATGGGACTCGGGGATGCTCGAAGGACCATCAGCATTCACTCCAAGATCAATCACGTGAACATTGTCAAACTGGAGGGTGTGTGTTATGGAGACGGTGAGTACTCTCCCTCATTTCTGGTCTTCGAGTTTGCAGAAAACGGATGCTTAAGAGATTGCTTGAAGAACTCACTAGAGGCTCTTCCATGGCACAAGAGGACTCAGATAGCCTTTGATGTCGCAATCGGGCTGCACTACATACACCACTGCACGATCCCGTCTTACATTCACATGAACATCACTAGCAGAAACATCTTGATCACAGAGGATTGGAGGGCAAAGATCGCAAATTTAGGTGCAGGCTCTGCCATCAATTCCTCAAGAGAATGGGGCCGCGATATTGCCATGACTTCAGAGGGGTGGATTGCGCCTGAGTACCTTCACTATGGATTCGTGTCAGCGAAAGTGGATGTTTTCGCGTTTGGTGTGCTTCTCTTTGAGCTTCTGTCAGCAAAAGAGGCGAGAGATAGGAGCATCCTGAGAGAGGGGCTGTGCTTCTTGTATGGGGGAGGGGTGCAACTGATTGTTTCGATGAGCTTCAAGGTTTCTTGGATCCAAATCTCAAGGATTATCCCATTGGTGATGCTCTCTGTATGACTGTTCTTGCCAAGGGTTGTGTCGAGAAAGATCCAATGCAACGGCCATCCATGAATGACATTTTGAAGATTATCGCCAGAATGGTACGATGATGTCGTATAGGTAATATTATCATTTTGAAGAATAACATAAACAGATCTTTTTCGCATATTCTATATGTTCAAATCTTTGTGATGTAGAGCTCTTTCAAATAGCTTATTATGGATTAATTTGTGTGTTCAGACTATGCTTCAATTCTCATGGTTACGTGATCCTTGTAGTTGTGATGGAGAAATGTGCCACATAAAGTTTCTGTGCTATAATTTCTTGAATTTCTTGGGGTTAGAAAGCAATACAGAAAAAATGAGTATTTTCAATTTTTTTTTTTTAAATTTTTGATCTTAGAGACTTACAGTATTCCATCCTAGCCAAAAAAGTCTTCAATTGCTGTAATATGCGCAAATGAGTAAAAATTTACTTTCAAGTGTATTTGCCCTGCCCAAAAATTGAAGGATACTTTTGAGGCCAATTCGCCCTAATAAGTGCTGCAACCAAATCATATAAGCCATCATCATCATATTATGCCACTTATGCATCATAAGCCATCAGTTAAATCAAACCAAACAAAGGATTTGTGATTCCTGTTCTTCTAAATGCATCAAATTAAATAACCACCATGGGATCTTATTCAATTTGAAGCATTTAGGGGGACCGCAATCACAAATCCTTTGATACAAAGAATCTAATTCCAGCAACTGGAGCAGCATTCCGTATGAACTACATGGTTTTTTAGAAAGAAATACTTTGGTCTGATTTTTTTTTTTCCTTGTCCTTCAGTCTGAACATCATAGAATCTTCAGATAGAATGATTGAATTGTGCAAAGAAAATCTTTTTAAGTCTGACATATGGTAAATGGCAATACTATGCATTTTCTTTAAAAAGAGTAACGGCAAGTACTGGCAGAATTTATTTAAGCATATAATCCATAGACTAGGGTCTATGAGCACAACACATATTTAAGCCCTGATCAGATCCAATGATGCCAAGCCTGAGGCTTAGTATGAAGAGCTTGCATGTTCTGTAGAGGCTAAGACAGTTGCTTGTACAGAGAGACAGTGCGCCCATTCAGCAGTTGGGTCGGTCTTGCAGTGTTGTCCTTCAAGAGAGCAGTCAATGGTGCAAATTAGGGCAAAGTTAGGAAACATTACCGGCTTGAAATATCGATCATGAATCATATAAACTTGTTTGAGTATACTTACCCAATGCACAATCGACCTAAGCAAGTCGAGTTGTTCTTGTGGGACAGTCCTAATCTGCGCCCACAAGATGAGAATTTGTAAGATAGTTAAAGAATTAAGTAAAAGTGAAACAAGTTTTGAATTTTTGATAGTTGATGTACCTCTTGGGGCATGATCCAAAAAAAAGTTTTTGTTTCATTAATAATTTTGCTCTAACAGAAGTATGTTTGAATGGACTAGGCATTCAAAAAAAGGATCATTGTATCTGGAATGTTAAATGGAATTAAGAAATACAAACAACTTGGAATTGGAAAAATTTGTAACTTACCCCTATTAGTGATTCGTTAATGCTGGTACTTAAGATTCTCTCTACTTATTCAAGTGCTCATTTTACCAAGGAGACAAGTTAGTCTCTTTCTTCTGGATTGGTGAGCATTTTTGACTTATGGAGCATAACCTAGATTTCTGAAAATAACTGATATTTTCCATTCATGATTTAGCCTTCGCTAACGAAACAAGAAGATGACAATTCCTTACAAGGAGATGGAGATAGAGCATTAGCATTGCCAATATGTAAGAAAACAATTTTATGCACAGAAATGAACAATTACCGGCTCCTGAGGTTCAATTGGACTTGATTGCTCCTGAGATGCAGTAGGACTTGATTGCAGAAGCAGAATAGTGAGCTGAGAGCATAAAAGGAGAAAGATCGTTTTAGTATACATCGTGTCATTGTTTAAGGATAAAAAAGGAGCTTTATATACGCGAAAAAAGGTAGCAGGATTCTTATTTACATGTGAAAACTTTCTAGCATTAAAAGAATTAAAATTCCCTAACCATCCAAAGAAAATTCTTTGCGGCGAGATTAGACATCAAATTCCTCTCAAAAAAGATAAACATCAAAGATAGGTTTGATAAATTCAGGAACCTGTGGTTTCTTTTTCCATTGTGAAGTTGACTACAATAACTTAGTTCCACAATTTGCGGCTACAGGAATCAGTTGGTGTTCTATAAGCAAAAAATTGATTCAGTAAAAACTGAGCTGATTGGGTTGGGTTGAATTGACTATGGCTGGCAGCCTGGCAGAAGTTTTTTTTTTTTCTTTTTCTTTTTCTTCCTCTTTTTTCTTTTGGGAGAAAGAATGAGGCCTCAAACTTGAGAGCCCCGTTTCAACATATTGACAGTAAAATGGCAGAAGAATTTAACATAAAAGATTACGAGTTTTGGAGTCAAATCATGCTTAATGTTCTTGCTTCACAGTACGTACTTCCTGCATGAGGGACGTCTACGCTAAACGCACCAAATTAGCTATGAAAAATGCAAAGCTTGTTTTCTTATTTGAATCTAAATAAATTCTACAAATACCAAGATGAGCTTGGTACATGACAATCGGAGAAAAGAACTTGGGGCATGGTTGTTTTTTTTTTTCCTGAGAAGGTGACGGTGAGCACATAGACATAGTCCAACCAACATTTCATAAAGAAACATGTGTACATGTACTACATACAAAAGGAGTGTCTATCAGCTCGAACCACAAACCGTTTCTGGTTTAGCAGTTATATAGAAAATATACAATACGAATTGCACATGAAGTGCGTGACACTGAAAACAAAATTCAAGGGTGAACCCGAAAGGAGCAAAAATTAGAGCTCTCATGTTAAGCAAATCGCTTCTCCTCCAAGTCTAAGGCCCCCTCTTTGTCTCGCATGTCCATAACGGTTCGTCTAAAAGGTCACCTCAGTGTGGCTCATGGATAATCCTATCGGCAAGCTTCTTAGACTTACATGTTTCTCCAATAAGAGACAAATATGTGCAGTGTGTGGAAGCTCTAGTTTGATGATCTAGCATAGTTTTTTGTTGAAGGGGTGTTGCGGTTAAAATTAACTCTCATCGGATAATGACACGTGTCCTAGCAATCAAGAGCCTCTCCACTTCAGAGTCATTTCAAAAGCTGCTCTTCTCTCTGAGGACGCTTCCATCCCAGTAGTTTTAATGTTCTCAGCCATCGCAGAGCTCCCCCCATTCTGGAGACTTTAGCCCCGTACAAGACAACTTTGGTAACAGAGCATCAATGATCTTCGCTTTTTGTTACATTACGGAAATAGATCATTTCTGATCTCTGCCATCAGTTACGTAGCCTGATCTTCCTCCACGTTAATAACGTGATACACCCTCCAGCCCGGGTTGTTATAGACAGAGGCAAGATTCTCTGTATGCAACTCAACAATCAAGTGCTAATTATTACGGCCGTTATAATAAATCTACACGTGCAAATCATGTGGTTACAAGGATCATGCCGTATCATCCGCCCCCATGCACGTAGATCAGATCAAGTATAAATAGACCTTCTCTTCCAACGACAAAGGAATTCCTTTTCCTTTTGACAAAAAAAAGCCCAGCACGGAAACTCTGACATAAAATCTCTATAAATCTATAACCAGTGGATTCTTTTACTCTCCGTGAATTTTTTCCCGATTTGAGTTTTTTATATAAAAAGATCTTGTGTCTCTTTTTTTTTTTTTGCTATTCATCACTTTTATTCACACATTTCTCACTTCTCTACTCTCGCTTGTGGTGAGGATCGACCGTCCGATCGTTCACAATGAAAAATCTCTACCACAAGATAGTGCTTTCGTTGAGATCTGAGTCCCAACACTGAGATCTCTCCTCTACCAAACCCATCCTCAAAAGCCTCTCCAACGAGTTATGGCCTCGAAAAAGCAGCCGACCGCTGACGATGCGACCACCTCCAAAGGCAAAGCCATTGCCACCGCTGGGGGCATCATCCCCCTGACCAGTCTTAATCTCAGCCCCATCGTGGAAGAAACTATCTCCGCATCTTTAAGGGGGCAGCCAGAGACATCCACCCGCGATCAATGTATGAAACCAACTCCTCTAAATATTCGCTGACATGAAGGAAGAGATGGCAAAGCAGCATGCCTTATTCGACCGCGAGCGGGAGCAAGCGGCACATGATCGAGAAAATGTGGCCCGTGAACATGAGGAGTTGAAGGCAACATAATCTGTGGTTTCTTTTTTCCACTGAGATGTTGAATACCATAAGTTAGTTCAAAATTTGCAGCCACAGGAATCACTTCTTCTTCTGTCAGCAAAATTTGTCAGATATAGATTGCTCTCCAAAGGACAGTTTGGTACTCATTACATGAAAATCCTCAAACTGTGTATTCACATGCAACTTTTTAAGGAAACTAAAGTTATTGTTAATGAAGAATTCAAAGCTTATTATGTTTTCTTCTTTGAATCCAAATAAACACCGAGAAGAGCTTGGTGCATGATGGTTGGAAATTGCATAGGTGGTAAAGACAATCTTTTATTGAACTTGCAAAGGTAAGAAAGTAGGAGTTTATAATGCCAGTGAGTCTCAACAATAAGACGCCGAAAAAGAGAACTTAATGTACCAGGGAATTTTTCATGTCACTGGCGTGTAGAAAAATCAATAAGTGATCACATTGATTAACAACTGAGAAGAGAAGGAAACACAACAGGCTAGAAACAAGTGTAAATCAGAACTTCTTTCAGTTATTTCTTCTGCTTCTTTGTTTTCTCCATTTTCCCCAGATACTTCTGCATAGATTATGGTGAACAGTAGCAGATATGAATCTTCATCACAGAGGCAATACACTGTCAGGGTTAGTTTTGAGTATATTACAGGACTTTTACACAATTTCTCAGAAATACCTGGACTTCACATGGTGACAATTAAGTTCGCGAAAAATGCTGCCTGAACGCACTCATACAACTTGCACAAACAATGAAACACTCAATAGACTAATTACTAAACTAACAATACATTGACAATTAACGTAGTTTATGAATTCAACAATTTCTTTAGATCAGATACAGATATAATAAAATGCTTGTTCGGGAGAAGATATATTGTATGGTTCTTCAGGAAAGGCTATACATAATAAACTTTTGATTCTAAGGCCAAAGTAAATTGAAAATGCCGACCTCTGTAGCCGAGTAGTTGCACGATGCAAAACGTAGTTAAACGCTAGGAGCTTGAACAAAGAGATGCTTGATGCAGTGCAAAAAGAATACCTGAGTTCAGATCTAGGAATGAGCACTAGGGTGGTATTTCTCAAGGACACTTGGATCTTGCGTACTCTCATCGTCCCTGGGCTTGTACAAGGATATGATTCTTCCATTGAGCGGCTGGACAGGTCTTGCATTGTCATTCTGAAACAAAGCCTTTGGTTAGAATGATCAGCAGAGAGAAATCACACAAGTTAATATCACATATCATCAGCATATAATTAATTAACTTACCCACTGTACTGCAGCCCTCAACAAGTCAAGTTGCTCTTGTGAAATAGTTTTTATCTGAATCCAAAGATGCAATATTGTAAGACAATGACACAACTAATAGCCTATGCATAGTTTTGATAACATACCTCTTGGATTAGGATCCAGGTAACACCTTCAGTGCAAGGTGGTGTTGTTAGGGAGCCTTGGTACCTATAATACTGAGCATCTTTCACAATAATTGGCGGAAGAACAAGCCCCAAAGGCTCCTCACTTTGCCAGGGATCCACTGGGCGGCTTAAATGCGACATCAACTGATTTACAAAGAAACAAGAAAACAAATTTGTCAAGTATACAGGTAAAAATTGAACATTTTATTGAAGGAAAACCTTGGAGAGGAAGGGGTCAGGTTGGCCAGTCATGTAGATGATACCAATGACGGCAATCTTATTATCAGAGCTCTGATGAACCATGTGTAGCTCTAGTGGGTACCTGTAATCATACATTCCAAGTATACAAATATTGAGACAGTATCAATATTAGAATCCTGATTATATATACTGCTTTATGAAAATTGCATCAAACCAGTGGCTGCATAGTACATGAAAGAAAGGCGGAAAAAAGCATGAAGGATTTTCTTATATATCATATAATTGTCTAAAATTAGTTTATCTAAAAATTAATGAATGCATAGTAGCACTTGATTTGAAATTACTACATTAATTGGTCTACAATACAAGAAACCAAGCAGCTCTCTCTCAAACTCTACAGTGTGAAAGAACCCAAAATTTATGATGACAGGTAATCAAAATGGATGTTTATGATAAGTGATAATCACAGGTCCAAGGCTTGTCCCGAAGAGTAATTTTTCCTCTGTACATGGGAGGATGGGAGCTACAAGATCAGAAATGGATATAATTATATAGACATTTCTTTGAATTCTTCAAATGCTAGCTAGATTCATTCAGATTTAGTTTTTTAAGCTCAACTCAAATAAGAAGTGAGTCAGGGTTTGACAAATTGTTGGACACAGGTTAGTGTTCTAGCTAAGTACGTTATCCACCATAAATCTGGTTATTTATCCCTCAGAAGTATAATTTGCATATAAGTAGCAATAAAGTCTATGAAGGTAAAGGTTTAGATAGGACAATTTCAGGAATGGAACAGGTAACCTGTCTCCATTGAGTGTATGCTCTGAAGGTGAATGCCAGTGACATTGCTGCAGGATATAGTTTTTGCCATCGATCCCCAGTGAACCTGCACCATTTGGCCATTCAACCTGCACTTTAAAGATTACCAAGGAGAGAGACAGATACAAACTCTTTTAGAACCTAATCATTTTACGAATACATTAGATCCATGCTTACGTAAAAGAACTTAACTAATTTCCTCCTACCATTGTGTAATAGCCTCTGTTTTTCATAATCGCGTTGGAGTGATGGTAGTTAGTCATCAAGCCCCAATGCTCTGTTTGAGTTTAACATTCAAGTTATTCACATCGATTGGGGATTGTTGCATCCCATATTTGCACAATGTCCAATTCCCATGAAAATTTTCGTGACTATTAGATCCACCTGCACTCCCTTCAATGTAACTGAAGTCCCTCACCACATTTGCCAACAAAGAGCCAAATTCTTCAGTCCTTGAGAAGTCTTATTGAACAAAAGCACTCCATATTATTCTTGGATAACCAAATCATTTGCGAATAACATAACTCATGAACAGAAAACTTAAATAACTCGACGATTATAAAGCTCTGCTTAAATTGAGCTTAGATTAAAAACTGAATACAAAAACAGTAAGCAACATTTGAGCTAATACCATTAAGGAGAAAACTCTACATATGGACTGAAAAAATTACCAGTTTTCTTGGACGCATTTAGGTATGATTGGAGGAGAAGAGCAAGATAAGCACATATGAAAGAGATGGCTCTTGGATACCTCATCATTGGCTATGACAGAACTCTGGGACTTATTGGGTATATATATATAGGCAAGGCAAAGATGGCATCCAACAAATCTCCATGTGAAAGGTATGAACAAGAGTTGTGGAACATATTTTAGTGCACCTGAAAATTTGCAAGGTAATCTACATAAGAGCCCAATCAATTATTTGAACAGCATTTACCGACACCTTACAGATTTCCCAACAGGTTAATTTCTGAATAATATTATAAATTTCACTGCCTTTACGCATAAATATCTCTTTTCACTGGGGTTAACTTTTTTTCTTTTTTGAAATTTCAGCCTGCAAGTTGGTATGGATAGGAGCATGATCCCTGAAACACCGGTGCTACAAACTAAGCTTTAGGTTTTCTAATGGATTACTAGATGTTCATTTCAAAGAAACATGTTGAGATCATATTTTCAATCCTGCGATAGTGAGTATGTTTCTTTATTTTATTGCTTTTACTTTTTTCGATTTCTTTTTTGAACAAAAGCTATAGCCTGTTTTGAACCTGGGACCTCCCTAACCCAACCCCTCAGTTTACCATTGAGTCAAACCTCAGTGGCAAAAGGAGGCAAACTGAAACAGTCTCTCTTCCTGTGCCTCTAACCATAAAAAAAAAAAATAACAGTGCTCAAGTAGTAAAACATACTTCATATATCAACCTTGTTAAGCATTTAACATGAAGATAATTATACAAACCAAGTTAGCCATGGGAATTTATCTAGGTAGTGGATTGTTGCAAACCACGATAAGGTCTATTCATCCATTGTATAGAGTTGGTACATCTGAGTACAAACCTACATAGAACCTTATACATGTGTTTACTTAACTAAGGAGTAACTATAACCAGTCGAGTTTTCCTACATGGGGTATTGGTGCAAACGCTGGATACTTCATTGCAGTAGCTTCCAACTAATGGATTGTGATGGTTTTCAGTAGAACTACAAGAATAGTCATAAACATCACGCTATATCTTCAACATTCTCTTTTCAATATTTTCTAGTTTTTCTTAGATTGCCATTGATTTCGTTCTTTTGCACATCCACAATATTACTGGTTTTGGCTTCAATGCATCTTTCTCGTTTCGTATAGTAACAGTATCATCGATGCCAACTTTCAAATTATTGTGTGCAAAGAGGATGCTCTTTTTCTTCATTGTTGCTTTTCCTAGTGAACCTAGAGCCATATTCCTTCAGCCCTCGACCTTCCACGTGAGTCTTGAAAGAGAGAGATCAAACCAAACAAACCAAGAAGTTCCAGTGCCACTATCTCCATGGTGTAGATAGCTGCATGCATTTACAACAGAGAAGGAGCAGGGTCAGTCACTAATGTAGTATGCTTTAAACAGAGCGACAAATGAAACTCTTGGTAGTTGAATTAAAAGATATACTTAAGCGAGCTTAGGACAGTCCCCTAATGCAGGTCAGTCACTTATATACCTTCAGCTCTTGTTCTCTTGATGCGGTTTGAAACTAATCATGGAACGTTGGACTTAAGTTTATAAGTCTAACTATAGCTCAAAATAATTCTATAGTAAATAATAAAATGGAGAAAGGATGTAGTGGGGAAAAGGTCATATCCACATTTGGAAAGCAGCATATTAGTGCCTGACAGAAATTTGGAGCATAATTGATATCGTAATGTTTTTTTAAGAACGACAACTTAGTGGAATTATGATCATCTTCCTACAATAATGAAATGAAGTGCCTACAACTGCTTCACATGTGGTGAAATACATCTGGTATCAATGAAATCATTTTCCCCTCTGATGATGTTGATTGAAGAAAGAAACATAGCAGTAATGCTTCTCCATAACATTGCATACATCTCAAGTAATAACAACGATTTTAGAGGGCCTAAACAACTTCAATGACTATTAAATTACAAAGAACTCTATCAGTTTACTGCTCCCGAGGTATGATCCAACACAAAAATGTGCAAGATTACCAATTCAAAAGGATGATCTACATGCATCCCATCATGATTATTTGCATATCTTTAAGATATTAGGCAAAAAAAAAAAAAAATCAACAACTAAAGAAACCCTTTTTCATGCCTGCATGCATTAATTGTACCTATTACTCTTTTTTATCAGGGATGGTCCTTTTTGGTGCTTCATCCTTACATGCACTGATGACGTATGAGTAGGGTAACTATCGGATCAGGTCGGTTCTGGGTACCACTGTACCTGCACCCAAAACCTCTCAGAGACACCCATACAAGACCCTATTATGAATGGGCCCATGTCCAGACTAGGTACATATAAGAAGTACCCACCAGGTTAATGGGTTAGGTATTTACTACAAAGACATCCTAACAGTCACAGGTGGGTTCAGGGTGGATCCAGGCCGGGCATATTGAAATTTCTCTTAAAGGACTAAAAACATTCGTAAATAGAATATATTACAAAAAAAGAAATATATAACAAACACGCAATGACATATTAAATTCAACAAAAATATTGAAATTTCAGAAAAAACTAACGTAATTAGAGAGTAAAATTATTATAAAACTTTTTCACTATACCCAAAAGAGAAACCCAAATCTGTAACTCCAACAACGCATACCTACCCTCCTGTCACATAATTAACGCCATAAAACATTAAAAAATTCCATCATTTAACTTGAAACTGAGTATTACTTACAATAGTATTTTAACAACGAGTCAAATATAATGAAAGTGTATTTACTATTATTCATATTAGTATATATATTTAATCATTTACTTAACACGTATTTTAGCGGGTCCGGATCGGGTCCGGGTCTGAGTCGGGTAACATAGGCACTATCTGTCCTACCTAATGATTAAACGAGTCAGGTCTGCTACCCAGACTACCCAATTTTATGAATGATGATTAGGACATCACGCCAGTTGCCAGTAGTTTTTCACGCCTTAATTTATTTTGAGTTATTATTTTTTATTTGTTTTGTCTTTTAGTACCACATCGGTTATATTCGAGAAATAAACTCTTGTAAAGCCTATAAAAGGCCCCTTAAACTTCTTTATGGAAGATAATGATTCAAATAAAAACTTTTCAGTAAAATTTAGAGCTCTTAGATTCTTGAGATTGGGGTGTGAAGCCCGTGGTGTAAGAGGTGTGAAGCCCGCATAAGCATTAAGGGGTGCAAAACTCAAAGTTATCTAGTTCTTTCTCCTACCCTAATCTCTCTTTTTCATTTTATTTATTGTAAAACCCTAGTTTTTTCTTTTTATTTGTATTCGAAGGTGATTGCAATCATGTATCACATCAATTTGGTATCAGAGCTTTGGTACCAGTCACCTTCGAATTTCTTCTCTTTCCCAAATCCTAAATCTAGATCTCTAAATTTAGATCTAGATCTAAATCTATTTTGCAAAAAAAATCGATTACTGTTAAATCTAAATCTAAATCTAGATCTAGATCTAGATCTACTTTGCAAAAGAAGAAAAAAAGAAAACAGAAAAACAGAAAAAAAACAGAAAAAACAGAAAAAATACTAAATACTGTTCACAGTGAACAGTAATCACCTTGATTACTGTTCATATGAACAGTACCTCCCGTTTACTGTTCATGCCCCCCCAAAGCCCCAACACTTGTCCGTTCCTAGGCCCGTTTCAGGCCCGTCCAGAGTCCGATTCAAGTTCCGTCCAAAGCAGTGGGTTGATAGCTGAGTCCTGGAGTTACTGGTAAAAGTTTTTGCAGCTTTTTTGAGCAAATCTATCTCTTCAAGCCTCTGTTTGGAGCCGACACTGTTCGTGCAATTGAAGAGCAGTGTTTCAGGCCCTTTTTCCATTCCGATTTGAGCTCAGTTAGAGACATCTTTCTTCAATTTCATACTACTACTTTTTTAGGACTTAGTGAGTGATTTATTCTCTACGGTGTGGGTATTTATCCAAAGAGTATTAGAGGAATTTTTGCGTCTGGGCGTGAACGACTCACCTCTCAGATGATAACCGAACTTGAGCTGAATTGTTAACTGCTAAATTACTGCAACTACTATTTGGATTTCTATAATTTTTTGGTTGAATGTTATTTGCTTTTATCTAGTGCTTGCATTAGTATTTATCACTTTTCATCATTTTTGGAGTGCATTTATTTTGCATTTAGAACTTAAACTTTAGAATCTTTTTTGTTCACTTAATGCATGTGTTTAGTTTACTTGACTTTAGGATTCTCCACTACATCTGTTTGTTCGCTTGAGCCATCATGACTAGTCAACATTATAGGGACCCCCACTTACACCAGCTACACAAACTCCGTCAGGATCATTTGTCCGTTCAGGATTACATAGCCACATTCAGGACTTAACTCATCGTAGTGACCTGAGAGAACACCATTCTGAGACCATAACTAGGTTTGTTTGGGGTTTACGGCCTAGAATAAAATATGCTATGATTACTGTCCCCTATGACTTAGACAGTTGAATAGGCCTTTGATGTTGCATTAGGGTTAGATTTGACTTTCAAAACGCTAGTCAATGCCAAGGCCAGGTATTCTAAATATAAAAGATATAGACATTATGATTATCAGTGCCCCTCGGAAAGTCAACATGTTAGAATTGTGTCCACTGATGAAGTTGACGACTCGAAAGTTGTTGAGGATGTCCAAGTTTCTCCTAAGACTGTTAATATAATTGAAGACATAGCAGTTGATTTCGACACTCCGATTATTGATGAAATCCACATGTTTTCTGATAGTGTCAATGATGACGTGAATGAGATAGTTGAGCCTAATACACCCACCGTACCTAGTCAGTCATTGAGTCTCCTTATACTGAATATAGTTTATGGTTGTTCCTATCGATTCATCTTTTAGGGAGTCACCTGAATTTCTTACCAATGTCCAGCAGATAGTTTCTAATACTTCTTTTTTGGGTTGTTTAGAGTTTGTGTCCGAGTCCCGTGTACCTCCATCGTTAGATATGTGTCCTTCTAAAATGTCATATCTCTCATTCTTCTATCGTTAGGAGTTATGCCTAGAGTACTTACTGCTTTGCATCTACCTGTTGCACATATTGATGATATCATTAGGCTGATAGTAATTTACAATGACACCTATAAATTTGCTGCATACTCATATAGTATTTTACAGGAATTTACAGTTAATAATAAGGTAATAGTTATAAGTCACTCTGAGACCGTGAGAAAGTTGCATGTTTGGCGTAAAGATTTCGACAGGACTCTGAAGATGATTGCTTCCATTGCTTACGAGTTGGAAAGCCCGTAAGATCCTGGTATCAGCTCTGTTTTCAGTAGGGATGATGCGCCTCGCTCTACTCTCTATGCCTTGATCGAGCTGCTATCTTCCACAGCCGACCCATCACGGAGACCGGCTCCACCTCCACCACCATGGTCTCGACGCGATGTATCAGTATTGCTGTCACGATCACAACCTTAGCCTTATTGAGATACTTTGTCAGGAGAGTCCTCAGTCGATAAGGTCAAATTTCTCCCACACTGAGGGAAATGATGAGGACATCAGGCCAGTTGCTAGTAGTTTTTCATACCCTAGTTTATTTTAAGTTATTGTTTTTTATTTATTTTGGCGTTTAGTACCACATCAATTATATTTGAGAAATAAACTCTTGTAAAGCCTATAAAAGGCCCCCTAGACTTATTTATGAGAGACAATGATTAAAATAAAAAATTTTCAGTAAAATTTTAGAGCTCTTGGGTTTTTGAGATTGGAGTGTGAAGCCCGTAGTGTAAGGGGTGCGAAGCCCGCGTAAGGGGTGCGAAGCCCAAAGTTATCTGGGTTTTTTCTCTAACCCTAATCTCTCTTTTTCATTTTATTTCTTGTAAAATCCTATTTTTTTCTTTTTTATTTGTATTCGAAGGTGATTGTGATCTTGTATTACATAGTCTACCTAGATCCAATATATACCTACTCGTAAGCGGGTATGATAGGCCTGTGATCGCTAACGTAAAATATTGTCACATACTATGAACATGAACCAAGAACTAAATTTCGTTGGAATGTCCCCTACTGAGCGACGCGCTACATCAGAGCCCGGGTGTAGTGAAAAGTGGGTAAGGGTTACTAGGTCATCGTTCAGAAATGACCGCCACATTGGCGCCCGGATGTGATGTCAAATGAGTAAGGGTTCCCATACTTTTATGAGCGGGTAAGGGTAAGAAAAGTAGCTCATGAATATAGGATTAGGTTAGCATCATGGAACATAGGTTCTCTTACAGGTAGATTAGCTGAGTTAGTTGATGCTATGGTTAGACGAAATGTTAGTATTTTGTGTGTGCAGAAAACTAAGTGGGTATGTGAAAAGGCTAGAATTATAGAGTCTTAGGGCTATAAACTTTGGTATACTAGTAGAGATAGAAATCGTAATGAGGTGGGTGTGATCATAAATAAACAATTGCTTGAAGATGTAGTGGAGGTCAGGAGAAAGGGTGATAGGATTTTACTAGTTAAACTTATTTTAGGTAGGGAGATTTTTAATATTATTAGTGTCTATGCACCACAAGTAGGACTTGATGAGTCAAGTAAGCGTCAATTTTAGGAGGATTTAGATGAGATTGTGCAAGGCATACCCAGTAGAGAAAAGTTTTTCATAAGCGGTGACCTCAATAGGCATGTAGGAACTAGTCATTATGGGTTTGATAGTGTACATAGAGGATTTAGTTTTGAGGAAAGAAATGAACAAAGTAACTCGATTCTAGATTTTGCTTTATCATATGATTTGATCTTAGCGAATACTTAGTTTAGGAAGAGAGAGTCTCACTTGATCACTTTTAGAAGTGGATCAAGTGTGAGCCAAATAGATTTCTTTTTAACTAGAAAAGTAGACAGAGATTGTTTTATGGATTGTAAGGTAGCACCGGGTGAGAGTGTAGTAACCCAACATAGACTCTTAATTTTAGATGTCCAGACTAGAAGAAGATTTAGAAAGATTAAACGTAAATTAGATCCTAAGATTAAATGGTAGCGGCTAAAAGAAGGTAACCAAGGAATTTTGTAGATCGAGTAGTACATGAAGCAGATTGGAAAGCCCAAGATGATCCCAATATAACATGTAACAAAATTGCTAGTTGCATTAAAAGAGTAACTAAAGATGGACTTGGTGAGTCACGGGGTAGTGCTCCACTATGTAAGGACACATCATAATGGAATGAAGAGGTAAAAGCTTCCATTAAGATCAAATGAGACTCTTATAGAGATTTGAAGAAAAATTGTGATGGAGTGAGTTCGGAGAGGTATAAGCTAGCCAAGAAGGAGGCTAAGAAAGCTGTTCAGAATGTAATAGCTAAAGTGTACAAAGAAGTGTATGAGAAGTTGGACACCAAAGAGATTGAAAAGGATATATATATAATTGCTCGAATAAGGGAGAGAAAGACTAGAGACTTATGTACTGTGAGGTGTGTCAAAGATGAGGATCAGAAGGTTTTAGTTCGAGATGAAAAAATCAAAGAAAGATGGAGAGAGTATTTTGACAAATTGTTCAATGGTAGTTCTACTCAAGACTTGAATGATCTTACCATTCAGTGTCAGGATATGAACCATAATTATATGCGCAGAATTAACGAATCTGAAGTTAAAGAGGCCTTGAAGAGGATGTCAGTTATTGGCACGGATGGAATTCCTATTGAGGTATGGAGATACTTAGGAGGGTGGGCGTGAGATGGCTGACAAACCTCTTTAATAAGATCTGGCTAACTAAAACGATGTCAAATTAGTGGAGGAAGAGTATCTTAATACCTCTCTATAAGAACAAGGGTGATATCTAGAGTTGTTCAAACTATCGTGGAATAAAAACTCATGTGTCACACCATGAAACTTTGGGAAAGGGTAATTGAACACAGGTTAGCAAAATGTTAAAATATCAGACAACCAGTTTGGGTTCATGCCGAGGCGATCGACGACAGAGGCTATTCATTTGCTTCGTCAACTTATAGAGCGATTTCAAGAGAGGAAGAGAAATTTGCATATAGTTTTTATTGATTTAGAAAAAGCTTATGATAAGGTGTCAAGAGAGGAATTATGGTGGACATTGATGAAAAAGGGAGTCCCCATCAAATATATTGACATAATCAAGGATATGTATGATGGAGTAATGGCAAATGTCAGAACTTGTGGAGGCATAACAAGTGATTTTTCTATCACAATTATATTGCATCAAGGATCTGCATTGAGTTCATTCTTATTTGTCATAGTGATGGATGAGCTTACTAAAACTATTCAGAATGAGATACCGTGGTGTATGCTATTTGCAGATGATATTGTCCTAATCGATGAGATGAAAGCTGGGGTAAAGCCAAACTAGAGTTATGGAGGCAAACTCTAAATCTCGAGATTTTAGATTAAGTAGGGCCAAAACAGAGTATATGGAGTGTAAATTCAATAAACAGAAAATCTGAGAGTATAGTATTGTGAGATTAGATGGACAAAAAATACCGATGTGCAGTCATTTTAAGTACTTGGGTTCTATTATCCAAAAAGATGGGGAGATCGATAATGATGTCAACCATAAGATCCAAGCCAGCTGGTTGAAATGGAGGAGTGCAACAGGAGTTTTATGTGATCGTAACATTCCGTTATGGCTGAAGGAAAAGTTTTATCGGACTGTATTAGGTCAGCTTTGTTATATGGCACAGAATGTTGGGCTATAATGAGATTCATGCCCAGAAGATGAATGTAGCAGAGATGAGCATGCTTCATTGGATGTGTGATAACACACAGAGAGATAAGGTGAAAAATGAGAATATTCGTACTAAGATAGGTATAACCTCTAAAGAGGAGAAGATGAGAGAAAACCGTCTACGATGGTTTGGTCATGTACAATGTAGACCTACAAATGCGCCAGTCCGGCGAGTAGAACAAATCAATTTAGGGTAAGTTAAAAGGGCGCAGGGGAGACCGAAAAAACATGGATGGAGTGGAGGTAATACGACAAGATATAGGGCTAAAGGTCTTAGTGAAGGCATATTGCTTGATAGAAATGAGTAGAGAAAGCTGATCCATGTGTCCAATCCAGCGTAATTCTCTTTTGATTCATGTAGCCTACCCCCAAATACTTGGGACAAATGGCTTAGTTGTTGTAAGCGGGTATGATATGGGCCAGGTTTGAAGGACTTTGAGGTTCCATCTTAAAAGGTTAACCTATTAGGTGGAGTGGCCTAAATTCTTATATACCTAATCATCCCCATGTTTAGTTGATGTGGGACTATTTGTTTGACCTAAATCCCAACAACCCCCTGCAGTAGAGTGTCACCTTGACGTGGTGGAAGTCATCAGTTCGAGCCTGATTATCCTTAAACCCAATGTGAGTTTTTTATTTTGACTTGCTCCCCCGCAGCGATTGAACCCTTGAATAAAGAGTCTCCCTGCAAGCTCAACTTTCTTCACAATGGAAGACCAAATGCTCGATCAAGATCCAACTCTTCACTGCGTGAGGCAGATTACGCCTTATGTGAAACTCCAACTACAACCGGCCGCTCCTCTATACCGCATGGGTAAGGGCATGCCAATTACAAAGGAGCACCACTGTCAAATATCTCGCAAGCCTAACAATTACTTTACAAGGCCCCACTACTGCGCTTTGCGTCAAATTGGGGGGATAAACAATATTGAACATCACCCACACACACACACGACTAAGTTCAAGATATGACTCTGATATCAATTGAAGGACCTTAGGGGTTCCATCTTAAAAGATTAACCTATTAAGTGGAGTGACCCAAATCCTTATATACTCAATACCATCCCCATGTATAGTCGATGTGTGACTATTGTTTGACCTAAATCCCAACAGGGTACAGGTACAGGTTCGGGTCTAGGTCCAGGTTCTAAGTAATTGTAGCTGCTCTACGTATGAGGTGATTTCCGTGCTTTAGCAAATTCTCTGTACACACGCACACAAAAACATGCGCGCACTCGCGCGCACACATACATATTTACATACATATAATATATTTATAAATAAATGGATACATGGATGCATACATACATAAATACATTTGTATGTATATACAAAGCACATACATACAGACATACATGCATAAACACATACATACATAGATAAATACATACATATATACATATATATATATATATATACATATATATATATATATATATATATATATATATATACATATATATATATATATATATGCAAGTACACACAAACATACTCATATACATACATGTGTACAAAAATACATATACATGTACATATACAGACACATACATACATACCTATAGTGAAAAAACATACATACATATGCACATACATATATACACAGACATGCATAAAACATACATACAGTGAAAAATGATGATATCTATATATTCATTTGCATACAATTTTCAGCTCCTTCAACTGCTTAGTGTACCATTCTCTCTTGTACATATATTTTACATGGGAAATTTTTTTTCCTGAATTTCCCTGGAGTATGAACTTTTAATATGTAGCAGAATAGACACATATGTTGTAAGTAACTGTTTTTTCTTATTTTTCTTTCTATAATGCTTAGTAACAGAATCAAATGGAATGATGATATTCACCCATACTAAATAGTAAGATTTTTTTTTGTACAATCAAATTGCATTCTAATTAGAGCGGTTCATCTTTATTTAGGGCAGTCATGATCATGACCATTGGGATTTCCTTAAAGAACATAATTAAATCAGAAAAGCAAGCATTAAATTTCTTCTAGAAGTTTTAAATGCAACCGATATGATGGCTTCGAGATTTAAGATTCCGATGAAACCTATTGCCCAGGAAAACACTACAACAGTCCATGGGAAAACATTACGAAGATATGTTCTTGGCCTGCTGTTTCATTATCAGAGCTCTGAACCATGTGTCTCTAGAGGGTATCTCTTATAATACATTTCACAAAGTTTACAAATATTGAAACCAGCGTCAAGAGTAGAATTTACATTATACGCTACCCAAAAATTGCATTAAATTGGTGATTACCGAGTATATGACAGAAAAAAGCATGTAGGATGCACTGAAATATCAGGCGATTAAGTTTTTAAACTATTCAATGCATAATAAAACTTAATTAGCAATTACAACAGTATTTGGAACATACAACACAACAAATCAAATATGGAATTTCTCTCATATCCTACAACAGAAAAATCCATGATTGACAATTACAGGTAATCAAATATGATTTCCTCTATACAGGGGAAAGGCTGGGAGCCAACCAGACTGACCACCTGACAGTCAAAAACAAAAAAAGATATAATTATAAACACTATAAACACATGCAGTTGTATCCTGGAATTGCTAGCTGGATGTACTCAGATTTGGTTTAAGCACAACTTAAAAATAAACAAAGTTAAAAAGAGGGCTAGGATATGATAAATCACTAAGTTCAACCAACTTCAAGTTCCAGCTACGACCTCATGCACCACAAATCTGATTATTTAGCCTTCACAAACATAATATAAAAATAAGTAGTTGGACAATAAACGAGGGTAAACATTTAAGACAGTGGACCATCCAGGAATAAAACAGTAGCTAACCTATTTCCATTGAGCATACGCTCTGAAGGTGAGTGCCAGTGGCAAAGCTGCAGGATGTAATATTGCCATAGATCAACCTCCACCTTTGTCATCAACCTGCACTAAGTTACCATGGACAGCAACAGATGACTTAGAGACTTCACAGCATACATTAGAACCAAGAAATGCATAATATTTTCAACAATTCTTCTTACCAGTATGTAGTAACATCTGCTCTTCATAATTGTATAGGAGACGTAGTAACTAGTCATCAAGCAGCAAATGCTCCAATTGAGTTTGGCATTCAAGTTATCCACATCAACAGGGGATTGTTGTTTCTTTCAAGCAAATTTTCACAACTATTAGTCCCATGTTCACTCCAATATAACATAACTCCCTCTCCTCATCTGAATAAAAAACCAAAGCTGGAGCCCGCTCAGGTAAGTTCAGTGTCACATAAGTTGCAAACAATCATTATCTCCAAAGTCTTCTATCCTCTTTGGTAGATGATATAATGATCAAATCCTTCACTAACTACATAAATTTGCAAAAACAAAATAACTCAAAATTTTATAGATCTTTCAGATCAAATTAACCATAGAAAAAAAAATGAATACAAAAACAGTAAGCACCAGCTGAGCTGATACCATTAAGGAAAAAACTCTATAATGGGCAGAAACAAGTTACAATTACCAGTTTCTTGGGATGCATTTGGCCCACATGGGAGGAGCAGGACAAGCACATAGGAAGAAGTTTGTTCTTGGATACCTCATCATCCATATGAAAAAGTTTCAGACTGATTTGTCTATATATAGGCAAAGAAAACATGGTGTCCAACAAATCTCCATGTGCAAGATATGAAGGGTCTGTTTGGTTGTCGTAAGTCGCAAGTTCTTTTAAGTTGCAAGTGCGTTACATGCAAGTAAGTTTTACAGTGTTTGATTGGTAATGTAAAGTTGTAAGTGGAAAAATGTAGTGTTTTATGGTGTTTGGTTATCGTAATTGTAAGTCGTAAGTGAAAAGTTGACCACAAAATTAACTGTTTGGTGATTAAAAAAATAAATAATTAAAAATAAAAATAAAATTAATAATTAAATTTAAGTAAGAATAATAAATATAATTAAAAATATATAAAAATTTAAAAAATATTAAATATAATTAAATATTAAATATTAAAGAAATAAAAATATATTTATTAAATTTATTAAATAATTAAAAATAAACAAATATAAATAATTATAAATAAAAATAAATTAATTAAAAATATAATATATTAAATAAAAAATTAAAACCTAGTAAATACTAAAAAATAAATATACTAAATACTAAAAAATAAAAAAATCTAATAATCAAAACTATTAAATTTATATTAAATACAACTAATCTATAAATAAAGTAAAAATTAAATTTAAGTGGAATATATTACATTAATTTCGTAATAAAAAAATTAATCTAGTAATAAAAAAGATTCTAATATTAAAATTATTGAATTATTAATAAAAACTTTAATCTAATAATTATATGTAATCTAATAATTAAAAAAGAATTTTTATAATATAAAAAGATTAATCTAATAATAAAAAATATTAATTTAATTACAATTAATTGTCAGCAATACAAATTTGCATGACCACAAAATTAACTGTTTGTATTGCAAGTGGATCGTAATTGGGATGCAAACGCAACTTGCGACTTATGCGATGAAACAAACACCGTATGATCGTACGTCGCAAGTGCACTTGCGACTTACAGCTTTTACGACAAAACAAACAACCCTGAAGAGGAGTTGTAGAAAATACTAGTGCATCTGAAATCCATGTAATCATTTACAAAAGAGTCAATAATAAGGTTTACCGTTTGAATAGAAACAATATATTGTTGACAATTTACAGAAATGAAGCAGGACAACAGTTGCCCAACAGCTAAATTGCTAGATAATACTCTAAAAATAAGAAGAAAAAAAAAGATAACCCCTAATTGCATCACCTTAACATGTAAATAGCCTGTTGTTCTTTTATCTGCGACTGTAAATTTCATGACCATTACACATAAATACCCTACTGAAATGTGCATTACGTTATGTTTTTTGAATCAGTTACCAAATGTCCATTTCAAGGAAACATGTTGAGATTATACTTTGAAATCATGCAACAGCGCAAACAAATGCAGGTAAATTAAAAGTAACTTGTCCTCTGCCTCAAATATTAAAAGGATAACAAAAATCAAGTAATACAATATACTTCATATATCATCAAGATAATCATACAACACAGTAACACAACAGCTGATTACATAAACAAGCTACCATGGGAACTTATTTAGGAAGTACCTTTATACATGCGACCATGCAAGGTCCTTTCATCCATGGCAAGGTTTTTTTTTTTTTTTGGTTTGGGGGGGTGGTGCTGATGTAATATGGGCGGATCACAATCACCTTCAATCTAGAAATTGAGAATTAGAGTTTTAAAAGAAGAACTAGAAGAGGCATTAGGGTTAAGAAATAAGAAAAATAAGAGAAATGGATAAATTTGGGCTCACACCCCTTACACCATGGGCTTCACACCTGCGGTGGAGATTTTCGAGCACGATTGATTGAATGGTAAATCTCGCACCGCAAATGAGAAGGGAGTGTTGTTTGAATCGAGATTATGATTTTAGATTCAACACAGTAAACGAGCAGAGATAGATTTTACCTGAAAACCCAAATTGAAAAAAAAAACCACGAGAGAAGAGAGAATTCACTATATTTTCAGGGTTACAATGGAATTCAGTGGAGTATTCTTTTATTTATAGTTTTCAGATCTAGATTGGTTCAGTCCTCTCTAGTCTGGTTTGATTCTCCTCCTTCAGGTTTATAGGGATATAAATACCCTGAAGAATAATAATTGATGGCGTTGATCTTGAGATCCTCATATCAGCATGATTTTCTTATTGAAATCCTTCTATAACTGCTCGGATTGCTGCGCTTGACTGTTGAGATTGGCATGCCAAGATATCCGCTGCCATTCGTAGCTGCCTCCGTTGAAATAAGAGAGTTGTTTGGAACATGGGATATACTGGTGCTGAGCTGGATCCACTGAAGGCGAAAATCCTCATAGAAGACCTGTGTTGTGATGATCGGAGAGAGACTTGTTCCTAAAGCTTCTCCCTCAGGGTTGGATGTGCTCCCGGGACGAGACTCGAGGTCTTCTCCTCGGGGTTGGATGAGATTCGAGGCGAGCCCCGAGATCTCTCTCCTCGGACCGAGTGTGATGTCGGGGTAAGGTCCGAGGTCTCTCTCCACGGGATTGAATACGACACTTGATGTGTTGAGCTTGGTCTCCATTTGTGATACTCTTGGTGTGGTAGGACACGTGGTTCGATCATAAGGAATTCTCAAAATTGACCAATACAGATGCCCTCGCCCTTGTGATTTGTGAATTTATGGGAAAGGAATCGAAAGGGTGAAAAGTTGGTAGAAATCCATTAAGTGCTCAAGTTGATGCAAGAAAAGTCTGACTTGATCATTGCGTATCTCTGAAATTTGATTTGGGGATGAAGGGAATGGATAACAGTTGGCTTGCGCATCTACAAGGCCTGATCTAGAGATCGTTGATTTTCAAACTGGCGTCTGTTCGAATCCACATGCCATGATGGGTGAGATCGTGCAGCTGAGGCAACTGAAATCTCGATGACATGACATCCAAAAATCGCGAGTCGTGGACCGGTTTCTTGAGGATTGAAAGTTTGAATAGCAGATGTTCAATCTCCTCCTCCATATATAAATAAAGTAGTTGCCTAAGGAAGATTTGTATCTCCCGAAAACTTATCTCCTCCAAGGTTTTGCTCTAGTGAGTTGCGGAGTGTTCCACCTCCTGCATCCGGTGGAGGAAAGAAAGGTGGAGATGGTGGGGTCCTGCTGCTCGAGAGTCTGCTCGGCGTGAAACGGGCCTCCACCGTCTAGGGCGGTTGCTTGTTGGGATGCTTCGGGTGGAGTCGATGATCCAGTTTCGAGTCGCCCGTTTCTTGGAGGTAAGGGTCGTTCTAAAGAATCTGACCCTCCCTCCATATAGGGCGTAGAGGAGTGAGAGCCTCTGGTAGGGTGAGCTGGTGAGTTGTATTTTACCTTGAGCCTGACCATCTATCTCGGAACATTGCAGTGGAGGGAGACGTTTTCTTCTTTTGGCGTGTTCTGTTGGAGTCCAATTGGTTGGACGTTACCACCTCGCTCCTGGAAGGCTTCTTAGGGAATTGTTGTAGCGGGCGGTGTTCGCCTAGCTTCCTTTGAGGAATGAAAAGCTGTTGACGGATACAGTTACCGGCTCCTCGGGCTGATGCAGGAATGAAGACTGTCCCTGAGAGATCTCTGCCGACGAATGAGCCTTCATTGTTCTCGTATTAGAGATCCTTAAAGGATGACGAGACAGGTTATCGGATCTCCTATAATTTTTTAAGAAGTAAACACATGGCTGTAAAAGATTTCATGTATTCCACTTGTCAGATGTAACGACAAAATAAAATTTAATAAAAATATAAATGTGTGTGTTTATAATGGAAATGACTTAGTTGTTTAGATCTTACTTGGTTTGTATTTTGGAATAATCATGCCCCTTCAGAGGCTAGATTTGGATGGCAAAAATATGGCATATCAATTGTGCCATCTCCGGATGCTATTCATCTCCGAGTGTACGGACATTTATTCTCCGAGCAAAGTAAGGAATTCAGTCACGGAGCTATACTGGGCCGAGAGACGCTGATCTCCAAGAGAAGTGAGGATATCAGTCATTGAGCTATATTGGGCCGAGAGGCGTTGATCTCCGAAAGAAGTGAGGATTTCAATCACGGAGTTACATTGGATCGAGAGGCGCTAGTCTCCATGAGAAGTGAGGACTTCAATCGCGGAGCTGACGAGAGCCTGAGGGCTGATGTTGGTGTTATTATTCTCAAGCAAGGTTTCCCTTTCTGGAACGCACGAGCATAAGGTTTCGACTAAAGAAAGACCTCAATTGTGGAGCTGGGCAGGTAGTTGCTCAATTGGGAATAGCCTTCTGGGGACAGTTGTCCAATTGAGGATGAGCCTTTGGAGCTCAGAGATAGGTGTTGTACTGTGATTCTCGACTAAGGGCTTCTCTCCTCGGAATATAGACAAAGTGACAGTAGTCCAATTGAGGATGAATCTTCCGAACGGTAGTTGCATGATTGAGGATAAACCATAGCAGTTGCCTGATTGGAAATGAGCCTCCCGTAGGGCAGTTGTCCAAACAAGGATGAGCCTGAGGAATCGCCCGGAGGCGTATGCTTGTGTAATTATTCTAGAGTGGGGGCTTCCCTTCTTGGAACATACAGATAAAGGTCTCTTGGTGAATGAAAACTTTAGCCGCAGAGGAAACATTGGCAGTAGCCTAAGTAAGGATGAGTCAGAATGTTACCTGAAATGGACGCTCGTGTTGTCGTTTTCGAGTAGGGACTTCCTTCCGCGGAACATATAGGTGGGAGTCTTCGTGGAGACGTACTTGCGAGTAGGCTGCATGAGGGTTGGTGAGCGAAAAGAAGGATCCTGTAGAGGATGTGAAGGGTCGGGAGCCAGATGTCAGAGCCTGCTAGATCTCAAGTAAGGGAATCCCCTCTCGTAGGTTCCGCTACAACTCTGGAGAGAAAAAGCTTGTAGGTTTACCAAACAAGGGTCGATGAGCATGCTCCGCGGGTCCTTAGAAGGATGTAGGAAAGCCAGTGAGAATTAGAATGCATTTTTATTAAATGACTTTAATAAAAATACATGAAAAGTAAATGAAATTTAGGGAACTTTTACTCGTTTGAGGTACTTTCCTGATCTTATTTCTCGGGATGGTGTTTAGTCAACCGTTCTGTATAAGTGATCATGTGTTGCGGTTAACTCGGAGACGGGATCTCTGGTTGCCTTTCTGCCTCGAAGGAGGCTCTAGGTGCAAAAATGTACTCTCAGAGATAGCCTTACTGGACAATATCTTCAAGGTACTTACGGAGAGACCGACATTGAGAAGTTTGTTGTCCTTTGTTGTTGTGAAGGACAGTAGTCTCTCGCTTCGGGCGAGTAGGATCGCGCGTGTCTGCCTCCAGATGCTTCACCCAGGGTTGACCTTTAATGACTTCGAAGACATCCTGGATCGAGAGCTTCAGCGGTGAAGCTATCAAATATCTGGTAAATTCGGGGTTGGCCCTGCTGAGGGTGCGGGAGCGGTTGCTTCTTGAAAACGTCATGTCTACATTCCTGGAAGTCAATGGAGGGCTTCCGAGCTGCGGCTTTGGTTTTGTTCCGTCTTCACCGCGGTTGAAAGATGAATTGGCAGAGCTTTTCATTGGCTCCTCCAATTGGATGTATGGTTGGGCTCAGCATAGAACCTCGCTCAACGGGTAATGTTATATTCATCAAATGCTTGTATAGTGGATAAGTGATTCTCAATCTATTGATGAATGTGAGGGCGAAAGTGTCTTCGATGCAATTGTGTATTTTGGCCAGCTGATTTTAAAAGTAGCCAATGTACGTCTTGAAACTGTTGGAGAGCCTCATCTTAACGGAGAAACGGTGATGGTTGTTTTGCTTGAACTCCTGATGGGAAGAGTATTGGGCGAGAGAACAACTTGGTGAGATCTCCGAAGTCATGGATTGAACATTGTGGAAGGGAGTAGAACCAGTCGGAGGCCACCCCTTTCAAGTTAGAGGGGAAGGTCCGGTACAAGATGGAGCCGCTTCTGGAATGGATCACCATCTTGTCCTGACGTCAGTAGGTCTTGCTTGGCACAGGATCTAAAGTATGATTTGATGAATGAGACTTCCACAAAGTCGACTTGGGAGGCTCTCGCGAGCAAGTACTTGACGAAGAGTGTTAAGAACTGCTTGCATTTGAAGATGAGACTTTATCATCTTCAGTTGAAGAGAGAAACCTCCATTAGTAATCACATTAACATCTTAAAGCCTCTCGCGGTTTGACAAATTTGGATGTAGTGATGGAAGTTGAAGACAAGACATTGATATTATTGAGTTATCTTCCCAATGAGGGATATGAGACCTTTGTACTTATCTTGATCAATGGGAGGACATCTCTTAGCTACAGTGAAGTGACCATTGCTCTTGTGAACCTTGAATTGAGGAGGAAAAACATGAAGTGCTCTTCTAGTGACACATGAGCAGAAGTACTGGCCACGAGAGATAGTAGTTCAAATCGAAGAAGAGAAAAGTAGCAGAGATCCAATTGGAAGCTCATGGTTGGTAATCGCAAATTAGATAAGGATTTGTGCCTTCTGTAAAGAGAAAGGATACTGGAAAAGTGATTGTCTAAGGCTCAATAAGTCGAAGGAGGCACGATCAGAGGCTAATGTCATAAAGTCGAAGGTAATGATTCTGACTTTTCTTACTTTTCACTTTCTATTACACCATCAAGTTGTCATTCAGATGTGTTTGAATATTGGATACAGATACCACCTATCACATTTGTCCCAGAAGGGAGTTGTTTGCTAGCTTTGAGGAGCTAGATTGTGGTTTGATGTCCATGAGAGACAATCACACATGTCGATTGATTGGTAAGAATACAGTTCGTATCAAGATGTATGATGAGACAATAAGAGAGTTAAAGAAGGTGAGATATCTTCCTCATATGACAAAGAACTTGATCTCAGCAAGAGCTTTTGAAGCGAAGGGCCTCAGAGGGACTCTTGGAGAAGGTGTTCTTAAGATGTCTAGCGACTTGTTGGTTGTTCTGAATGGCATTAGACGCAATAACGTGTATTACTTGATGGGTAGTGCGGTTACTGAATTGACGCCTTCAGAACAATTTGATGGCAATTCTGCCAGATAATGGCATGAAAGGCTTGAACAAGTTGGCTTGAAGTCAATCAAGCATTGGTAGGTGCATCGACTTGCGATTTGGAATCACATGACAGTTGTGTCATGGACAAGAAGGTGAAATTTAGCGTCATTGCTCACTATTTGCATGGCATTCTTGATTGTATTCACGTGAATGTTTGGGATCCTACCAAGACTGCATCACTTGGAGGCAATCAATACTTTGTCTCCATTGTAGATGATTATTTTAGGCGTTGTTGGGTATACCTACGAGATAAAGAGTTGAAGTCTTAGAGTTATTGGTGAAGTGAAAAAAGCTGATGAAGAATCAGACAAGTAGAAAGATCAAGGTGCTCCAGTATAATCATGTTGAAGAGTACAAAAATTCTTTTCCGCAATTTGGTCAGAACAATGGTATTGTGACCCACTTCACAAATGGGAAAGATGATGTAGTCAAAGAAATGAATCGTGCCTTGCTGGAGAAGGTTCGGTATTTGTTGTCTAATGCATCATTAGACAAATCATTTTGAGTTACGGCGATTGTGTATGTTAGTCATCTCTTAAATAGGCTACCGACGACTGTGATCGGAGGTAAGACTCCATTGGAGATTTGGTCAGATGAAGCTGCTCGTGATCATGATTCGCTTAGAGTATTTGGTTGTCCGACTTATGTTGATGTCAAAAAAGACATGTTGGACTCTAAAGTGAACAAGTTGGTGTTTTTGGGATATAAAGAAGACTTGAAAGGCTAAAAGTTATGAGATCCGAAAAACAGGTAGTGTTTCGAGCAGACATGTCATATTGGATGAGGCTTTGATGGTGAAGCCTACCGTCTCCCAGCAGGTGGAGATAATGTAGACCAAAATGGTGTTATCACAGCGGGTGGAGAGTGATGCTACTCCACGTTGTCTAGTTGGTTCAGTATCATCTGGGATTTCATCGGTTGTGACACTGAGTGGGAAATCGAGTAGCCGATATGGATACTGAACGTGTTGAAAAAGTTGGTTCAGTTGCAACTAGAGGAACCAATAGGAATTCACGAGAGTAGGTTATAAAAAAGCATGGATCTCAGGTGGATGAGTTTCATATGACTCAGTCTATTGGGTTCGTTACTGCAAAGAAGAAAGTTGGTTGAGCTCGATGGAGCTCATTCGAATGAACTACGAGAGGCTTAATCTCTTAGACAGGGGGTACATAGGCAACCGTAATAGCACAGCCCGTTCGGTGGTGCAGCCCATATGAAACTCTTTGATTTATTTAGATTCGCGAGAATTGGTAGCGATAAGTTGCAATTTGAACTTCACGTAGAGGTGAAGAGTTGTGATCTCGATGAACATTCGATATTCCAGTGAGAAGATAATTGAGCTTGCATAAGGGAGCGTGCATCCAGTTGTTAAGCTAAAATTAGTTATTTGGTGTGCTCTACTCAGATTGAGTTGGACCGTCTTTAAAATATTTGGATTGGTATTCCAGTCAGTTGGTGAGTCATTGTTGGCTCATATTGCGTTCTTCTTGAGGTCATTTGGAATAATGTCATATTCAGTTGCTGAGTTGTAGACACATTCATTACTCAGCTCATATGGTATTATTTCTCTCCGGTAAAGTGTTAGAAAGGCATGTATGGTGCATTCCATTTGGTTTAGCTGAGCTGAAAATTTTGGAATCGTTACAATTGATATTGGAGTTTGGAGAGAGTTGCCTGAAGAGATGACAAACTGAATTTGCTTGGATTCATTCTGATCATTGAAATTAATTATAACTTTGCATTTGGGATTCATCATAATCGTATAGTGAGTTAACATTCGCGTGTGGTCTGCTTGGCGGAGATCATGTGTCGATCTCGTGGCAGAAATCGTGTGTCAATCTCGGAGCGGAGATCGTGTGTCAATCTCTTGGCGGAAATTGTGTGTCGATCATGGAGCTGCATTAGATTCACTGGTGTTCGGCTCAGATTTGAAAAATGTTCACCGAGGTGAAGAATGTAGAAAGAGTATCAAAAACAGAATGATAGAGTTTAAACTCAGTTGACAGAAGGTCGGTCGATCGGGTGGTCGACCGACAGACACAAGAATTGAAATCGGTCAACCACTCGATCGATCGATGTTGCATAGGCAGTGTTTTAAATGTGGGATATTGGGAAAATGTCGAATGTCATCATCGGATGTCGGATTTCAGATTTCGGAGATATTACGGAGTCATCTAGTAAATTTTTGATGTTATGGTGGATTAACAAATATATGTCCTAGATGTCTTAAATAACATAATCTTAAAATTCTTATCAAGATAATACATACACAACTTATGTAAAACTATATAAATATTTTTCATTTATAAAACAATCGTACTAAAAATAATAAATATAAAAGATATTTAAAAATTAAATAAATTAAATAAACACCACCACATATATTTTAAAAGAGAGAAGAATGCCCTAACTAGTTGATATTATGTATGTTAAAAAGCCCTCCCACCCACATAGCGCGATAATAAGAAAAAGAATTTAAATGTCATAATGTAGCTTAGCTAAGATACAGAAAAGCATACATAATGTACAATTATTCTAAAATAACGGATAACTACATCATCTTTTAGCTATTTTAGAGTGCTACATAGCATATAAGGACTTTGCCATAAAGCTAGATTTTTTAGCTGCGAAGCTAGCTTTTTTCAACATTGGGGTAAAACTACTATGGTCAAAAACTTCAGGTTAAAAAAAAATCTCAAAAGTCATATAAATCAATAGTATGAGAACAAACATAATCCTTCAGTAAGAAAATGGAAAATTTGTATACGTGTGTCTACAAGTCAAATTGAATTTTGAATCTATATAAATGCAATAGATCTTTAACTCTTAGTCTCAAATATATCTCTCATACATATTTAGTATGTCTGGTATAGATTACTAGATTCCGATAACGAGCATTGCACGTGTAAGAATACAAGATATTTTTAAAAATGAATAACCAAAGGTATGGGAGTATCCAACAAGTGGATCCATCAAGTATCCAAGTATTCCAAATGTCAAAGATGGGTACATCTCCTTTGCAAATATCCAATTATAAGATATTTGCTTAGCATACTACTTGAATATTAGGATATTAGTGGATATCAAATATTTCCCCTATCCATGCAAACATGGAGTCTCAAAACCATCATCTCAAAAATTGAGTATAAACCACTACTACCAACCTTTGAGCATAAACCACTACTATCCAACCTTTCAATTATTTCTTTCACAAGGTGAGTCCTTCTGGATAAGTCATGATTCAAACCAGTTTAATAAACTCATTTTGTTCCATGGTCATCAACTTATGAAAAAGGAGTCGTGTATGCAACCATTTCCTCTCTAAGTACGTTAAACCAGCTTGAATCTTAACTAACATTTGTCACTCCATGGTTTGCAAATTGCAATAGAGAGGAGAGTATGTACATGACTTCTCAAGTTAGTATGAGTAGCATGACCGGGAGAAGAGAGTCATGCATGGGGAAACATACTTTTGATAGAGACCTATAGGACACTAGGATTGCAGAAGTGAAGGTAGTATCTAATGACTATACTAATTATAATTTTTGTTTTTGGAAACTGAAAGAAACTGACAAAATAGAGGGCAAAAATCAGCTATTGCTAAAACTTCGACACTGCCAAGAAACTACATTGACACCAACACAAATCACTAGATCCCCCAAGATAGACCTCAAACTTACTAAAATGCACGTCTAAAATACATGAGATTGAGACAAAAGTGCAAGTGTAAGCACACAAGGCAAACAGTCTATTCTCGAACCTCTACTCTTTAATCCTCAAACTTGATTCAAGCATTTTCTCACTCCAAGTATACTGGAATCTTACAGTAATACTGGCTTTGAACATTAAATCAATATCTAATCCAGGAAAGATCAATAGAAAATAAAATAATTTAATAATGCCTCTTCCAGACATTATTCAACCCACCCCCCCAGATTGGAGGCGGGAAATATAAGAAATAAAATCATATTTTTGAAGAAAAAAAACCTTAAATTGGAAGCAATTTTCCGCAGAAAGAAGCAGGGACTCTCAAAATGTACAATAGCAGTAGAGTCCTAAAAACTCAAAATGTAAGCATTGAGATTTCATTATAATTTCAGATTGAAACCACGATGTCTATATTATATTGGAACCTATTGTTTGAAAATGAGAGGAAGGAGTCGCGGGGGGGGGGGGGGGGGGGGGGTGGTGGGGAGATAAAAAGAAGGAAAAGGGAGAAACTTTAACCTGTTCTTGCTGGGCCGAAACGAGAACCACCGCTTCTGAGGACATGGGGCGATACACACACACACAGAGAGAGAGAGAGAGAGAGAGAGAGAGGCGCGCAGGGTATAGGGACCTTTTCGTTTTCTCCATTTTTTTACTTTTTTTAGGAAAAATTCAACGTAACTCCGTGATCTGCCCCCCATTTTTCTTTTGTTTTATGGGCAATTTTTCAAAAGAAGAACCTTTTCTAATAAATAAATTATTACAAAAATTGACATCTTCCGGTAGTTATTCCAAAGATCGAATTGCCAGTGTGACGCCCACGCTGTCAGGTCAGTTTTTTCTTCGTCCGGGTTGGCAACCCTGGAAGAAGCTTTTATTGATTTTAGTTCTTTTTTTGGGTTGCCAACCCGGGCAAAGCATTTTTTTTTCCTTTTTTCTTCTTTTTGCTTTGTCCGGGGTTGCCAACACGCTTGGGATTTTTTTTGCCCAAATGTGGGTTCTCCGGGGTTTGCTAACCCTGAACAAAGAATACTTGAGCAAAATTTTCTATTCCCCAACTGATATAAACATGTCTCTGTATCACAAATATCACAAATCTCACAATATCAAAGTATCACAACTCATATCATAAATATCACAATATCATATCATATTATAGCAGAATAGCACAATTCATTTCAAAATTTATATTATATCAAAATTTCACAATTCATATTTGCCATATATACACACACACACACATATAATATCCGACGGTACATATAAAAGTTCTCACAGAAATCCGTGAGAACGGTTCTTAGGAAATCAGCTCCCTATATACACACAAACACACACACACACACACACACACACAGAGAGAGAGAGAGAGAGAGAGAGAGATTTGTGTCCTTCCAAATACACACACACACATAGAGAGAGAGAGAGAGAAAGAGAGAGATTTGTGTCCTTCCAAAAGGATTGGAAGTTGAATCCTTCCCACTCAAATACCAACATCCGACATTCGAATACAAGATCCACTTCGTTGAAGTTGACCTATATTATTTCAAGTATTTATAAACCAAAAATCAAGTATTTTGAATACTTTTGCTCATGCAGCAAGTAAGGAAAAAAACAGATGGCCTAAAGTGAGTTAATTAATTTAACGGTGTAGAACATTTGAAACTTAACAAAAATTGATTTGTAGGGTTTTTAAATGTTTAGATTATAATCAAATGGCCGGATCAAGAATTTTATGTCTAAAGACATCAATCTAACCAACTCACTACTTTCAGCCGTCCATTTTGCATCGCTTGATAGATGGGCAAAAATTATTCAAAACACTCCATTTTTGATCTATAGATACTTGAAATGATATAGATTAACTGGATCTTGTATCGACTATCAGAGGGTTGCATTGAGTTGGAAGGATTCGGGCTCAAATCCTTTTGGAAGGACACAAGTCTCTCTCTCTCTCTCTCTCTCTCTCTCTCTCTCTATATATATATATATATATATATATATATATAGAGAGAGAGAGAGAGAGAGAGAGAGAGATATAGACTTGTGTCCTTCCAAAAGGATTCGAGCCCGGATCCTTCCCACTCAAATTCAACCCTCCGACATTCGAATATAAGATCCACACGTTGAAGTTTATCTATATTATTTCAAGTATCTATAAACCAAAAATCAAGTATTTTGAATACTTTTTGCCCATCCATCAAGTAAGAAAAAAATGGACGGCCTAAATAGTGAGTTGGTTAGTTTAACGGTATAGATCATTTGAAACTTAACAAAAATTAGTTTGTAGGGGTTTTTAAATGTTTAGATCATAATGAAATGGTCGGATTAAGAATTTATATGTCTAAAGACATAGATCTAACCAACTCACCACTTTCGCCCGTCCATTTTGCGTTGCTTGATGGATGGGCAAAAAGTATTATAAAACACTTGATTTTGGTTTATAAATACTTGAAATAATATAGATCAATTTCAACGGAGTGGATCATGTATTCGAATGTCGGAGTGTTGAATTTGAGTGGGAAGGATCGGGCTCGAATCCTTTAGGAAGGACACAAGTCTCTCTCTCTCTCTCTCTCTCTCTCTCTCTCTCTCTATATATATATATATATATATATATATATATATATATATATATATATATATATATATATATATATATATATATATATATATATATATGGGGTTCTGTACCTCAGCCGTCGGCTGAGAGAGTTTCTCAGCCAATATCTGAGTCTCCTCCATCAATTCCTCATCCACTATCTCTGTCACATGCAGCAATCCATCAACCTGTATTATAAATTTTAATATTATAATTTCAACATATCAAAAATTTAAAAAGAGTGTGAGGATTGTGTTAAGATATTACCAACTCTCACTCATGTACAACAGTTGGCTGGTAACCATCCGGCGCAGCGACACGTTGAATAATCCAGTGACGAGTGATCCCCAATACCAGCTCATGTAGTTTGAAGGTAGTGTGGGGATATCTCTGGCTCTGAAGTTGACTGAGATGATCATCCCATTGGCTAATGTAAGTGTCGAGCTCCTGCTTTCAATTACACCGGCGCTTACTCATCAGTCTATTCGAGCCAATTGGTCGACGATATTAGGGATATGCTGCATAAACCCAAACTGATGGAGGACTCAATCTGAAACATGCATCTCCACAATTACAAAACATATCAGTAGAGTTCTGGCCTACCATATCTGAGAATTCTCTCTACAGAGCGGTGGCAAAGTCTGTAGTGTCTCGGCAGTGTATGGCTCCTAGATAACTGTCTGATGATCCTGCACATCGAGCTTGTTTCTTTAGAATTGTAAATCCCATTATGGAGTCATGTCCCAAGTCCTCTCGACGTTTCCACCTGCACCACACCAGATGATTAGAATAAAATAATATATTCAAATGATACAATTACGTAAATTGAGTATACTGAATTTTACCTGCATCCAAGTGGTAACTGACCACTCAGCTAAATGGTCGGCTGAGGGTGGGTCGTCCAACAGACAATCTCTCCTAAGCCCATAACTGATGAAACAACGTGAGAATATATTAAATCACTAATATACATGTAATTAATATTATATAAGCATAAATAAGTAGATTACTCAAATTACCTGTAGGAGTGTACGTATTGTGTCCCCGGAACTGTGAAGTTCGCATCGTAGAAACTTTATACAACTCCTTGTACAAAAATGAGACCACAACACTACCCCAAGACAAGACACCATAGGCATCGAAGTCATCCAAAAGAGGAAATCATCTAAGATATATCTTGTTGGTGGACTCCCCCGGGAACAACGTAATGTCGATCATGTTGAGGATGTAAGCATGTGCATGCTGCTAGGCATGCACATCTGTTACTGGATCCTCAAGGAGCTACTCGTGGAACCACGTTAGCTTCAATGCTCCACCCCTCAGAGCTGTCGCCAGGGCACGACTCCGAGCAGTCTCTCACACTCCATGACCCAATCCCTACCATTTGTCCTTGTAACAGGTGGACCATCTATCCCGAGCTAGAGAAGCACCGCCATATTCTGCAGTGTAACAGTCATTTCCCTTACTCAGAGATGAAATATGAACGTCTCAAGTTTCCATCTGTCTATCAGAGTCGTAAAAAAGGGCTAATCCAGTCTCACCCAACTCAACTAAGAATCAGCGAAAAACCCTGCCCATCTGACCTATTCGATGACATGGTCATCTGTTAGAACCCACTATTGGCGTGATCGTGAGTGATTCAATATCTCTATCACCTCAAGATCATGCAGTCTTGCACATAAACTACAATTACTCAACTTTAAAAGAGAATACAATTCTAATATTCAAATTAACATAAAGACATATTCAGCTCAAGTCAATCTGAACAGATCGATGCATATCCTGTACGTACAGAAAATCAGAACTGACTGGCCCAGGATCCATAGGTTTTTGCATGCACATACATTCAAATTATTAGTTGCAATTATAATAAAATTTATAAATTATTATTCTAAACTTGCATAATTTATTTACATACTAACGTATTACATAAATAATCATACACATACTTACCCAGTAGAAGATGATGGTGTCGTTTGGTTGAGATACCTAGCCTTATTATAACCTAGTTGTTTGCAATTACTACACTTCTTGCGTCTATGGCCTTCACGCCCTACATCCATAGCATCAAGTATGCGAACAGAAGGTGGGTGACCCGACGACCTTCTACTTCAAGTGGTAAGATAACAGGCTCACTGTATTGTGCCCAATACCATGAATCAGGAACATGATGAAACAGTTTAGCATTAAATTTACTATAGTTCTCTACATAATACACAATGCACATAAAGAATAAGTATACTTATATTGGTACAATCTCTCCTTATCACATGCTGCAATACCATGTGCAAAGGAAAATTTTGAAGCCGAGGTAAATTGCAAGAACAAGTTGTGTTGTATTCTGTGAGGTTAAAAGTGCAAGTAGATTATTCCTGATTTTCCACCTCTCACTCCATCCGACTGAATCTTTGGATTGAATGAAGACCGCCATCTTGTTGCGATATCTCGAAAGGTCATCATTAGTTGATGTCAACAGTTTGTATCATTTATCTGCATTTACCCACTATGTTCGAAAGAATTTAACTAAGTGAAAAAAACATTTTTGCAATTAGTGCTTGTATTGGTAAAGCTCGAGCTCCTTTCAACATACCGTTGAAGCTCTTTGAGGCATTTTTAGTCATCACACAGAATCGATATCCTTCGTTCTTTGATGATGCCCATTGGTGTTCTTGCCCCTGCAAACAAGCCTTTATCCAATGGTCTGCATCTTCATATGCAGCTTTTAGTTCTGCTCTTTTGGTAATACACACTTCTAAATCCAATGCACAACTAATTTTCCATAGTAAAATATGCAAGACTTATCATTAAATTCTTTCTAAAAGTTAACTCTAATGTGCCTCAAATGGTGACGATGACTATATAGAGAAGGACAACCAGCTCTAAGTGCATTTGGTGTCTCTTTCATCCGATCAAAAATAATAGTGATTCTCTTATCCTGATACATTATAGATACATGATATGAACCATACCAAATTTCTTTTGTTTCCCCTTCTACAACTACAAAGGCTAAAATGTACAATCCACCATCTGCATCCATTCTCATGGCAATTAGCAAATAATATTTGTACCTTCCATACAAGTGTGTACCGTCAATGCTCAGAAGTGGCCAACAGTATTGAAAACCTGCGACGGAAGGTCCAAAAGCCCAAAATATATGACGAAATCGAACCATTCCAAGTGAGTAAGGACCATAATAGGCTATAGTTATGGTATCCGGATTGCTTGTTTTCATTGCCTCCTGATACTACGGGAGTATTTCATGACGATTTTCAATCTCCAAATATCTTCATCGGTGCCTTCATTCTAACATTCCACGCCTTGCAATATGTCATATTAATATGATACTTAGCTTTAATGTACTATGTAATATAAGCAGGAGACATATCAAGTTTTTTCCTTACAATAAGCAGAATCACATTGCACAAAAAGATGAGGTTGCTTTACAGTGATTGGATCTGAGTGATGGCCGGCTACATGTATGCTATCATATACAAGATCTAATCTTCAAATAGCCACTCGAACTTTTGGGAACAAAGATATGAAGTCTCCATGGGCACTCATCTTTATAAACATTGCCACCCACTATAATGAAAGCACGAACTGTTGTGTAGCAAGTTCTGTTAATCTTCACAAGCACGAATGACACTCTATGCTTAATGGACCACTCGGTAATTGCTTGCAGTAATTTAACTTTTTGTTCAAATATATCTCTCACCTTCAACTCGGTGGCAGTATGTGCTATAAGTTCTGTTAATCTTCAGAAGCACGAATGACACTTTTGAAATCACCTAGAGGGGGCGTGAATAGGTGAAAGAGCTAATCTATAAACTAAATGCGCTAAATGCGAAAGCTTAAAAACTATTTGCAACACACTTAGTACAACACACAAGTGTAGCCGAATTCCCCGTGAAGGGCTGGACTAACTCCTCTTGATTCCCCTAGATATGAGTTGAGGTGCTATATGAAGCTCTTGTGGTTAAGTACAAGTGAGGCACACACAAACAAGCAACCAATCATACAATAGATATGACAATATAAAAGATGCAAGGCAACACAAGCAAATATGATATGATGATATGAATGAAGCTTTGCACAATTAAAAGAGAGAGAGTTAGAGAGACATGGATCAAACGCAAACACAAAGATATGTTCCGAGGTTCGAGCCCCTAGCTCTACGTCCCCGCCTTCACCGAGAAGGATTTCTAATCCACTATCTTGTCCACCGAGGACTCCCACCGAGGGAACCTTCACCGAGAAGGATTTTTACAACAAGGGAGTACCGAACTCCTCTCTCAAACACCGCCTCACAACCGAGGGGTAGGCCCGTAGCCAAACAACCACAACACCTCTACCGAAAAGGATTACAAACACCAACTCCACCTCTCATTAGAGGGAGCAAACAACAACCAACTCCACCTCTCATTAGAGGGAGCAAACACAAACCTCAACCTCTACCAAAGAGGGAGCAACGCAATCAAAGCAAGGGTTTACAACAAGTGGTCTCTTTCAACCACAAACTCTCTTTTCCACAAAACAAAAATCCTAAATAGATTAGGATAGAATGATAGCTCAAGTGTGAAAAACTAGGTGTTTGAAAATCAAGGACTCAAAGAAATAATCTTGGGAAAACTCTAGAAGTTGATAGAAATGAAGAACAAACACAAATCTCCCAAAATACTATTGATAGGTAGTGAAAAATGCATAATTGTCATCATATATACCATCGCATTTGCACATTTATTCATATTATAATGCACAATTATTAATATTTCTTTATTTAATATGTGCAGGCCTCAAATTATCAATTTAATAAAGAATAAAGCTTAAAGAGCCCAAAAGCCCAGATCCAAGCCCATGTTTGAAGCCCAGGTGAAGAAGCGCAAATACAAAGATTCAAAATGCAAATACAAGGGCTAAAAGTTACAAATATCAGAAATTAGGGTTGGATAGACTTCTATCAAACCCTAAACACCTGCGGGATAAGGATAAAAAGCCAAGATACAGAGGAATCGAGTCGAAACGCTTTCATCGCATCCTTCCCTGAGGATCACGACCCGCTCGAGCCCTTGCTACAGCGGATTCGCATTGAGACTAAGACAATCTGAACTCTATTTCAATCTCAATCAAATTTTGGCGCCGTTGCCGGGGAAGGAACGGCACGATTTCTTTGTTCTAATCATTCTTTCCTTTTCTGTTGCAGGTACAGAGAACCGAAAGCAGAAACAGAGCAGCAGAAGACACATATTGCTATCCAGTGCCTCTGCCCTCGAAGGCAGAGCACTTGGACCTACAAGTTTGCCGCGAATCCACGGCAAAAGCCGCGAATCCGCGGCAATTGTAGCTCACTACTAATTCATTTTTCTGCAGGTTGCTCTGCAGTGCAAAAAATATTTTCTGCTGTGTTATTTCCTCTCTGTGATCACTCTGCAACTGTTAATAATTAACATTAACCTATTTGTTGAAAAAAAATAAAAAAATATTTTTTTTAGACTCTTGCATTTTAGGGCACGTGTCTATTTTATTCTTTAATTCTGTTGAAGAGTGCTGGCGACAAGGTACGTTTGCATAAGCATATAGATTAGGAAGCACTCTTGGTTGTTTACCGCTTTCTTGAGTGATTACTTTTCTACCGCTTTACACGTACACTAATCCATCTTAAGGGCATAACCCATAACAAAGATAAGGTGGGGATTTCATCACCCTTCCTTGGCCCACAAATCATACCAGTCACACTCACAACCCTAACCCTAATTAAAACTTGACTAGACGTTGGCCCTAAGGTAACTCGGACTCAATAGGAGATTGACCGAAGAAGGAAAGTTGTTCGAAATTAACCCTTGCCAAATCGGTGTCTAGCGAAGGGATTGAGGGCCGAAAGCCCGAAGAACGGTGGTTATTTAATTAAGGAACGTCTCTGACGGAAAACCTCCCACCGGTCTTGCCCTGAACTGGTCGATTAGCTCGTGGTTGACGTCGACAATAGACCTCCTAAGGACAGTCTAAAGTTAGGAGTCGTCTAGGTCAAGGATAACCCTAGAATAGGATTTTTGTTTATTTTTCTTTTTCTTTTTGATTGATTGGGTGAACTTGTTTGCTGATTGTGCATGACCGCTTGGTCGAGAGATCCACTCACATCCAGGCTAACTAGAACTAGTTCACCACCCGAGCTCAAGCCCGACTCTCTCATGGCTCAACCGCCATCTCTCCAAGATAGGTTCTATCCCCTTAGAACCTCTATTCCTTCTTGCATCAAGCTGAGTAATGAAGGTGTTGACCCATTTGAGCTTAAGCCACAATATATCAACACCCTTCCTAAGTTTCATGGACTTGAATCAGAGGATGCATACTTCTTCATAAGGGAATTTGAGGAAGTATGTTTAATGATAAATATGCCTAAGTTGGGAAAAGATGCCATTAAGCTTAGGTTTGTCCCCTTTGCTTTGAAAGATTTAGCAAAGAAATGGCTCTACAGTCTAGAGGTTGGTTCTATAGACACTTGGGACAGTTTCGTCAAGGCCTTCTTGAAGAAATTTTATCCCGTTCACAAGACTGCACTGATTAGGAAGAATATCCTACAGTTTAAGCAAACAGCCAATGAGCCTTTTTAGAAATACTTCGAGCGGTTTAAGGACCTCCTTGCCCAATGTCCCCATCATGGGGTAGAGAAATGGCGACTTTGCCAAGTCATATATGATGGATTAGATTATTCTACTAAGACATTGTTAGAATCCATGTGTCAAGGAGGATTTCTGGAAAAGAATGAAAATGAAGGATGGTCATTGTTTGAGGACTTAGCTGAAAAAGCCATCCAGTGGGACCCTACTCCTGAGAAATCTAGGACTAATGACCCCACTTCTTCAAAAGGAGGTATTCATTCCATTGAGGCCAACATAGCACAAGATGCTAAGTTAGCTGCTGTTATGCGTAGACTAGAGGCTCTTGAAACTAAGGAGCCAGTCTCTGTGAACCAAGTCAGCCCAACATCTTCGGCGGGCTGTACTTATTGTCAAGATAGGAACCATGTGTTCGAGGAATGTCCTGTCTTTATCGCGCACCAAAGTCTGCCCGAACATACGAGTGCGGCCTTCACAAGGCCCGCCAACAATCTGCCCGCCAATAATCCATATTCGCCCACCTACAATCCCGGTTGGAGAAACCATCCCAATTTGTCATGGGGCCAAAGTAACAATGATCAAACTAGGCCCAAATTCTCCAACAATTTTCAAAATCCGCCCTATCAAAATCCTCCACCCTCTTTCCAATATTCACAAATGGAAACAAGGCTCTCCAATCTGGAAAGAAAGGTGGACACTATCGTTAAAAGCAATGACACGCTGGCTCAAGTCTTGACTAGGATAGAGATGCAAATGAATCAGCAAGAAAGGCAAAAGGGTACTCTACCTAGTCAACCATTCCCAAACCCTAGGAACTCTAGTCAAGCTCACTTGGCTGAAGAGAATCATATGAGTCAGTGCAATGCGATTCATACATTGCGGTCGGGAAAACAAGTTGATAACCAAGTATCAACACCATCAAGTTCTAAACAAGCATTCAGCTTGCCTGATCCCACTCCATCCCAACTTAATGCCAACAACACGAAAAAAGACAAGTCAGCCGAAGATATGCACAAGCCCATCGCACCCTACCCAAATAGGCTTAAAGATAAGCAATGTGCACAAATGGATAAGGTACGAGAGATTTTTAATCAAGTCAAGATCAATATACCTCTTCTTGATGCAATTCAACAAGTCCCTAAGTATGCCAAGTTTATTAAGGACACGTGCACAAAGAAGAGAAAGACTAATGTGCCCAAGAAGGTTTTTCTAGCCACTAACATTAGTGAGCTATTGTCTAACCAGATCCCTGTCAAGTATAAGGACCCTGTTGCCCCACCATCTCTTGCACAATAGGTCAAACTGCAATTAAGCATGCACTTCTTGATTTGGGAGCAAGTATCAACTTACTCCCCTTCTCAGTTTACCAACAACTTGGGTTGGGCGAACTTAGTCCGACTAAGGTTACAATCCAATTGGCTGACCGATCCATAAAAATTCCCAAAGGAGAAATTACCGATGTGCTCGTCCAAGTTGGGGAGTTTATCTACCCAGTAGATTTTGTTGTTCTGGAGACCGAACCTGTATCCACTCTTCGGTCTCAAACTCCCGTTATCCTAGGGCGTCCGTTCCTTGCAACTGCAAATGCGATCATAAATTGTAGGAATGGATCCATGAGGTTGACTTTTGGAAACATGACTAAAGAGGTCAATGTCTTCAACCTGGAAAACCAATCTCGTAAGATTAAAGACCAAACATTTGAGGTGAACTTCATCGAGAACATTTGTGAAAAAGAAAGTGAAAATGAGTCTCTATTTCTTGACAAGTTATTTGAGGATAAGTGCGATTTTAGTGATAAGATGACACATGTTGAGGATTATAATTTTAAAGTTCCATTTAAAAAACGAAGATTTGATCTAAGTATCTTCAAAGAGCCAAGCACTGAAATATCGCATGAGAATATAGTTCAAGAAACTCCGATTGACTTAACTTTCGAAAGTCTCTTTGAAGAAGAACTCCTATGTTTAGATACACCGATTAAGGAGATGTTGGTTAATTATTCACTTCCAGGAAAAAGTGTTGATTTAAGTTTTGAGGAGATGTACGGAACTGAGCTAGAATTTCTCGGCAAGGAAGCTCCAACTGAAAGGTGTGATGAATTTTTGAATAATGGAGGTGGACATATGATGAGGAAGAACCTAAAGAAGATGAAACTGGGGGGAGAGAAAGTTAAAACAAAAATGTTGGTCTCCCCATTGTGCCTTATAAAGAGAACCCATTGGAATGATGGGAAACGAGCTAGAGGGATGAATCCAAAGCAGCTCTAGGTGAGAGTGATACATGTGTTGTACATATTATGGTATACTATTATTCTTTGCCTCTCTTTACATTTTTCTTCATGCATTCATGCATTTCATACATTGAGGACAATGCATGAGATAAGTGTGGGGGAGGGTTTACTAACATAGAAAAGATTAAAAAAAATATATATATATATATATATTTTTCTCTTTATTTGTTCTAACATTTTTAAAAAAAAAAAAAAATTTTCTCTTTATTTGTTCTAACATTTTAAAAAAAAAAAAATTTTTTTAACATTAAAAAAAAAAAACAAAAAAAAATTGCTAATAAATATTAAAAAAAAATGTTATAAAAAGGAAATATTTTGACTTATTTTTTGAAAGAAATTTAAGTTAGTTTTAAGGATTAGGAAAATCACGATTAGGATTTCTAAAAACTTGGTCAAAATAAATAAATTGTTTAATTTTTAGGTATAGGAGAGAAATTGAATAAATAATTAGTCTTGATTTTTACCTTAATAAAATATGCATACCAAATGCATATCTAGGATTCTAAGACAAAGACCTTGTGCCTCATATAAAAAAAAAGAAGAAAAAAAAAAAGAAAAAAAAAATTTTTTTACCAATTAAGCTGATACATGTGCCTCAAGAAGCATAAGTATTCATGCCTAAAGGTGAGTAAATAAAATAAATTCCTTAGTTTTGGGGCCTAGTTCACTCGAATTTGAGTCCGCGGGGTGTTTTCTCACCTGGTGCTCTAAAGCCAACCGGTTTGGGAGTCATCGACTTTAAGTTCGCTACATGGGTGGATTAGAAAGCCTAAGAAAACTAAGAAATATAATATATGTATTAACACATCTAATAATCAATTAGTTAGGTATGAGGGCCTCAAGAAGCCTTGATACTTATACGAAAGAAAATTAGATGAGTTATACATGCCAATATATATATATATATATATATATATATATATATATATATATATATATATATATATATTAACACATCTAATAGTCAATTAGTTAGGTATGGGCCTCAAGAAGCCTTGATACTTACACGAAAGAAAATTAGATGATGTTATAAAAATAATAATGAGGCATGAGAGTCCAAGTTAAGGAATTCCTAGATTCACAAGGGTGCGTATGACTTTTGGTAACGAAAAAGACTATATTAGAAATTCAATTTTAATCCTTACCTAAAATGAATAACAATTAACTTTATAAAGACCAGGTTTGAAGAATGAATAAAAATGATAATCCTAAAACTTATAGACTACTTAGTCTCTTCAAATATAATTCAAATATTTTCCTTTTTATGGATTTTGTGGGTGTAATCCGCTGAAAACCCTCACGAGACAACACTCGTCCTCTAGGTAACCTAGGGGTTTAACGGCTTGTTGCACATGCTAAGTGCAACCGTGATTCCTACGAAAGTGAGTTAGCTAGGTTAGATTTTTCTCTTTCTTTTTGATTTTTACTCGAGGACGAGCAAAAAGATAAGTGTGGGGGTGTGATAGGTAGTGAAAAATGCATAATTGTCATCATATATACCATCGCATTTGCACATTTATTCATATTATAATGCACAATTATTAATATTTCTTTATTTAATATGTGCAGGCCTCAAATTATCAATTTAATAAAGAATAAAGCTTAAAGAGCCCAAAAGCCCAGATCCAAGCCCATGTTTGAAGCCCAGGTGAAGAAGCGCAAATACAAAGATTCAAAATGCAAATACAAGGGCTAAAAGTTGCAAATATCAGAAATTAGGGTTGGATAGACTTCTATCAAACCCTAAACACCTGCGGGATAAGGATAAAAAGCCAAGATAAAGAGGAATTTCGTGGAGAGAGGATTTGAAGAAATCTGGATTAAGAGTAACTTGATTATCAAGTTATCTCGAAAATTTAGATTAAAAGGCCAGGATCACACTTATAAAAGCAGAAGCCCACATGGACGGACCAGGAGAGGCCACGCGCCAAAGCGCGTGGCCAGAAGCCACTAAACTGCCGCGGAGGCGCGACAAAAGCCGCGCATCCGCGGCAGTTTGGATAGAGATGGGTACCAGATTTTGTTGGCACTTCTATCCGGGACTCCTCTACATTCTGCACTATAAATATCTGTGCATTCGCAACAGGGAGGGGCATGCAGAGACGATTAGGGTTTGCTTTAGCAATTTTTATTCAAAGTTGTAATTTTTATTTCAAGTTCTTTGTGGAGAAGAAGGAGACAATTGTGTAACCGGAGATCCATCAATAAAGGTCACTCTTTTGTTCTCTGTTAAATTTCTGCAATTATTTTATTTCTTTTGCAATCTCTCGTGTTTTAATCTTCGATCTCTTCTTGTTTTCGTTTTTTCTTTATTTTTGCAGTCTTTCTCATTAGATAAAAACCAAAAAAATTAAATAATTGAAAAAGCAAAAAAAATGATGATGAAGAACTAATCTTCCTAGTGGTTTGCTGAGATTCTTGAAGCAACCCTAGAAGCAATTAAATCTTGATCCGATTAATGAACATCACTAGAAACCCTAGGTTTAAAGGCAACTAATTCTAGATGATTAAAAAAAATACTTAAAATTCTTAATCTAGGTTACATGATAAAAGGACCTTTTCATGACTTCAACTTAAGAACTAGGACAGCATAAGTTGAGATTCGTCTTCTATTAGGCTGTACCTAGATGTTAGGAGGAACCATAGTTAGGTTTTTGATCTATGTAACTTAGTTAGAATTGTGTATTAATTTTCTTTCTTGATATAGTTGTAATAACCTAGGGTGAATTATATTAATCTTAAGATGAAGATCAAGCTCTTTAATTTGCAATAGGGTTGTGGTAGAAAATCAGCAAAACCATCTCTTCTCCAATATTTTCATCTCAAGATCTAATCTCTCTCTCTTATTTTTGAAGATACAGAGGAATCGAGTCGAAACGCTTTCATCGCATCCTTCCCTGAGGATCACGACCCGCTCGAGCCTTTGCTACAGCGGATTCGCATTGAGACTAAGACAATCTGAACTCTATTTCAATCTCAATCAACTATTTTCTTTAATTTTTCCAAAAACCTAAAACAAATAAGATTGGAAGTTTAAAGCTCAAAATACTTTTGAAAACTTGTTTTTAACACTAGGGAAACAACAATTTTTCTCTTATAAAAACCTTAGCCAAAATCCCAATGAAATGGGGTTTATATAGGCCAAACAGAAAACTAGCCGTTAGGCTGATCTGGCGGCCTGACATGCTTGCGGTCGACCGGCCCGGTCGACCGCCAACGGTCATAAATATGACCGTTGGGGCATCCGGTCGACCGCACGGCCGACCGCCCAGATACAGAGAGCAGACTTCTCTGCTCCGGTCGACCTCTCGGTCGACCGCCCAGATACAGAGAGCAAGGCTCTCTGATCCGGCGACCGGCCCACTGTGCCAGCAGACGTGCACAGGTCTGTGCACGTCGGTCGACCGCCCGGTCGACCGGCATGGCCTGTCAGCACAGTTCTGGGTCAGAAACTGGGTCAGAAAAACATGTTAAAATATTTCTAAAAATTCTTTTAAGTCTTGTAAAAATCTCCAAAAATAGTTTTATCATTTTGCATTGATATATAAACTTGTGATAAACATTTTAACTCAAATATCAAGCATATGAAACTATTTTTGTGTTTTAACATTTTTATCAAAAACCAAACCATGTATTTTATCAAACTTGGATTTTTCAATACATGAATAAGATAGTCAAAATAAGTTTGTTTAAAAGTTAAGCATGCATGTATAGAATGAAACTACTATACATAAACCAATTAAACTTGTTTTGATCAATCTATTCATGAAAACAAATATCGGTTAAACTAAAACCGAAAAACATAAAACGTGTGTGTTGTGCACTTGAGCATATCAACTATACTTATCTTTACACATGGATCTAAAACACACTAAACTAAACTAGGATACCTAAGTCTTCTTGATGATCTTCAATCTTCAAGCCGACTCGATCCCAAACGTGATCCACCGAGTGCAAAGGTATGATCTTGATGCTCGGGCACGGGAATCACCAAGTGAAGGCTTCCAAACTCCTCTTTTTGAAGCAATCACCAACTATATCTTGTTACATGATCTGAAACTAAAATCACAAGATTATTAGTAAACATAACTACATGAGTTAATCATCATCAAAACTAGAGAGGAAGGCCTCCGGGCCAACAATCTCCCACTTTTTGATGATGACAAAACTCATGGAGTTATACATGCATGGATTAAAGTTAAGCTTCAAAGAAGCTCCCCCTTAACTCATGCATAAACAAATAAACATAATGAATATGCAATGAAGGCTCTTAAATATGAATGCATAGATATGCATAAATAATAAAAAGGCTCTAGATACCAATAAAATATTCAAAAACAAAACATGCTCTAGATACAATTAAAGTTAAACTAAATTAAACTTAATATATGCAAAACATAAATATGCATATATAAACCAAAATCTTTCTCCCCCTTTTTGTCAATCATCAACAAAGGGGTAAACAATCAAAACAAAACAAAATCTTCTCCCCCTTTTTATTACAAAGAAACAATCATCAATAAAAAGGGTAAAAGCAAAACTAAATCAATAAATTTTTCTCCCCTTTTTGTTCGAAACAATGAATCAATAAAGGGTTAATAAAAAATGTTCTCCCTTTTTGTCTAAAACAAAAACAAAATCAATAAGGGGTGACATTAAATATGATACCAATTAAAAAATATGTCAATGAAGTGCCTCTTGATACCAATTTAAAAATGAAAACAACATCTTGATACCAATTGAAATAATTGATCATTTAAACATATGATATCAATAGAAATTATTATTTTCTATCATAAAGTGAGGGAACAAAATACCAATTGAAATACAAAATCAAATTTTCTCCCCCTTTATGAAATACCAATAATGCGTAGGCTCGAATTAAGATACCAATTGAAAGCTAAATCAATTGAAACAATTGAAGCTCAAGCTTAGCATAAACAAAATATATATGTATGAAAAATTTAATACCAATCGAAATTGATACTATTGAAATTGAAAAACATACATACATACATACAAACATATATGAGTATACAAGAAGGGTCAAAATTGATACCAATTGAATAAATTTCAATGTTACCATTGAAACAACAATAATGATCAAGTGTATACATCATATAACTACGACCAAATCATGTTCAAGTTTAAAATAATTTTCATATAAGGCGTACATGAGCATGATCTCCCATCCGTCCGCCCGTGGAAGGTAGGGGTTTTCAAAAATAGGTTTTTAGAATAAGAGTATGTTTGAAAACACTACCATGTGAAGAATACGAACTAGTTAAATGAAAAACTTGTTAACTAGTACGAAATCCTTCAAGTAAGGAATAAAACAAAAATATTTTTCATGAAACAAGAAATCCACATGATATCTAACACTCAAAGTCAATAGAGCACATATAGGACTCATGAAAACAAACACATGAGTAAACATGAAAGGTGAGTGTACAAATACAATGTGAAGATCATAATCATGAAAGATGGTCAATAAGCTCAATATTCCTTGAAACAAGAAAACAAGAAAATCATCAAAACTATTTAATCTTCAAGGTATATGTATATCCTATACAAACTAAAGTATACATACATATCCAAACACAACGAGTCCACAAAGATATATGCATGATGGCACGTGACTCAAAAAGGATGTATATGTATAATCAATAATTTGAATAAAATGGACATATACATGAAGTTAAACATAAAACAAATGGAAACATGAAAACATGGATAAAATTTAAATTTTCATTAAACCAAATTTCATTTCAAGGTATATGTATGATTTGTCAACACAAAAAGTATACATACATATCCCTAAACACAATTGAGTCCATATGTATAGATTTGCATGAAAGGCAAATGACTCAAGGGGTATACATGTATATCTTAAAGTTTGGCAAAATAGACATATACATGAAATGAAAAATACATGATCATAAAACAAATTCAAGAATGGGAATATAAGTCTAAAATGTATGGATCATCAAAACTAGACTATACTAGCACATCTAATGGGTTCAAATAAGCATTCAAGCTCAAACATATATAGATTTATTTGTGGCCCACTATATGCATAAGTATAACTCCTAGTCTTAATGAAAACTAACATTTAAACATATATTCAAATCATGAAGCATCAAAAACAAGATGTAAACCAATCATGATAAACTTGATAAATTTTTAAACATGATTATTAAGAAAATTCACATGTTATTAAACCTATGATAAACATGATAGCTAAACAAATACGAGAACACAAAATAATAATCCATTTAAATATGGGTGTCTCAAATTGCTATTCATGTATGTCAAGGATTCAATAATCATGGTATTTTCTCAAAAATCTATAAACATCAAAAATATGAAATTCAAATCATATGTGATCAATATGTACATGCATATGCATTAGATCTAGGTCATACAAATTAGTTCAAACAAGGTGAGAACACAAAAATATAAGTCCATATTAAACATGGGTGTCTCAAACAACTAACATGTATAACACTAATCTAATTAACATGGCATATTCATAATGATCAATAAACATCAAAACATGCTATAAACATATGATATGAAAAGCATGTAAACAATAAATAGGAGTTAGGGATCGTTACCAAAACCTAGAAGGCAACTTTCCTTGTCTCCAAAATAAGTGATGCATCCAAATGATCTCCTTTAAGTACGGAACGCATCAACTCCAAGGTACCGATACTCTCACGTCATGCGAGAGCCCACACCTACATCAAACATAAGAGGGGTGGTCTTTGGTACCCACATTCTATTGGGTCCATGGGGGTTAGCACCTTCTCTAACCTAAACAAAATTATTTGCTAAATTAGAAGCATGTAATCTATCATAACAAAATTTAGCAAGGTCGTCCTTACATCCACAATGTGTACATGTGTACACATGAGCATACATGTGATGATAGTGACCGTGGGAAGCATGTGTATGCCGTGGAGGGTGTGCATGCATAATAGAAGGAACTTGTTTCTTTCGAAACAAAGATTCCAAACGTGTATAACCCACTACACATTGGCTCAAAGTGGAGCCCAAACAATCAACACTCTTCTTCAAAATATTTATATCATTATCAATCAAAGAAGAAGTGTGGCATGCAATAGGTGATTTAGATGGAACTACCCTAGCATGGCAAACATGTGCATCCATATTATTTTTCAAAACAATATTTTTCTTTAAACACACATCTAAATCATTTGAAATAGAAATTATTTTATTTTTCAAAGCAACATTCTCCTTTAAAACAAAATCAATTTTTGAAGACAAGTTTTCATTTTTCTTTAAAATAACATGGCAATCATTTTTAAATTTTAAAAACTCATTTTCTTTTAGTGCAAGGTTTAATTGAGATCTCAATGAATCCCTTTCATTAGATTTCTCCACCTTCTCTTGCAAAACCATATTAAGTCTAGAAAACAAATCTTTATTATCATTGTTAAGGCCTAGACTTTTCTTTTTCAAAATCTTATATTTTTCAATCAATTTTTCACAAACAATTGAGAGTTCTTCATTCAAAGCACGGGCATCAACAAATTCATCACATGAAGAACTAGCACTATCTAGTTGAGTATCCAAGTGTACCTCAAGGGAGTCATTCCCTTGGATCATATAGCATTGTTTTGGCTCGGATTCATCTCCACTAGATTCCTCCTCTTGGATTGGCAATTGAAGCTTGGAGGTGGTGGTTGTGGTTGTCAACATATTCCACACTGCAAATGCGGAATCAAAGTTAGAAGCATGCATAAGATATTCCTTAGGAAGTGTGCTTCTAATGGCCTCAAGGGCTTGTGCATTGGCCCCTATATGCTTGCTATCACTAAGGTAGGATTCCTTGGTAATGGCAAGGTGAACCGTATAACCTAGGGTTTGGAGGTATATGGATATCCTAGTCTTCCAAACAATGATGTTGGAAGGGTCAAACATAGGTGGGGTCATGAAGTCCATGGATGTAACTATAATGTGTGCAAGCAAACAAATGTGCAAATGCAAATGGTAGATTAGCAAACAAGGATCTCACTCCTAAGATGTTAAGCCTAAGTATCAGGAGCGTAGGCTCTGATACTAATTGAAATCACCTAGAGGGGGGTGAATAGGTGATAGTGCTAATCTATAAACTAAATGCGCTAAATGCGGAAGCTTAAAAACTATTTGCAACACACTTAGTACAATACACAAGTGCAGCCGAATTCCCCGTGAAGGGTCTGGACTAACTCCTCTTGATTCCCCTAGATATGGGTTGAGGTGCTATATGAAGCTCTTGTGGTTAAGTACAAGTGAGGCACACACAAACAAGCAACCAAGCATACAATAGATATGACAATATAAAAGATGCAAGGCAACACAAGCAAATATGATATGATGATATGAATGAAGCTTTGCACAATTAAAAGAGAGAGTTAGAGAGACAATGGATCAAACGCAAACACAAAGATATGTTCCGAAGTTCGAGCCCCTAGCTCTACGTCCCCGCCTTCACCGAGAAGGATTTCTAATCCACTATCTTGTCCACCGAGGACTCCCACCGAGGGAACCTTCACCGAGAAGAATTTTTACAACAAGGGAGTACCGAAATTCTCTCTCAAACACCGCCTCACAACCGAGGGGTAGGCTCGTAGCCAAACAACCACAACACCTCTACCGAAGAGGGTTACAAACACCAACTCCACCTCTCACTAGAGGGAGAAAACAACAACCAACTCCACCTCTCACTAGAGGGAGCAAACACAACCTCAACCTCTACCAAAGAGAGAGCAACCCAATCAAAGCAAGGGTTTACAACAAGTGGTCTCTTTCAACCACAAACTCTCTTTTCCACAAAACAAAGATCCTAAATAGATTAGGATAGAATGAATAGCTCAAGTGTGAAAAACTAGGTGTTTGGAAATCAAGGACTCAAAGAAATAATCTTGGGAAAACTCTAGAAGATGATAGAAATGAAGAACAAACACAAATCTCCCAAAATACTATTTTCTTTAATTTTTCCAAAAACCTAAAACAAATAAGATTGGAAGTTTAAAGCTCAAAAACACTTTTGAAAACTTGTTTTTAACACTAGGGAAACAACAATTTTTCTCTTGTAAAAACCTTAGCCAAAATCCCAATGAAATGGGGTTTATATAGGCCAAACAGAAAACTAGCCGTTAGGCTGATCTGGCAGCCTGACAGGCTTGCGGTCGACCGGCCCGGTCGACCGCTAACGGTCATAAATATGACCGTTGGGGCATCCGGTCGACCGCACGGCCGACCGCCCAGATACAGAGAGCAGACTTCTCTGCTCCGGTCGACCGCTCGGTCGACCGCCCAGATACAGAGAGCAAGGCTCTCTGATCCGGTCGACCGACCGGCCGACCGGCCCACTGTGCCAGTAGACGTGCACAGGTCTGTGCACGTCGGTCGACTGCCCGGTCGACTGGCATGGCCTGTCAGCACAGTTCTGGGTCAGAAACTGGGTCAGAAAAACATGTTAAAATATTTTTAAAAATTCTTTTAAGTCTTGTAAAAATCTCCAAAAATAGTTTTATAATTTTGCATTGATATATAAACTTGTGATAAACATTTTAACTCAAATATCAAGCATATGAAACCATTTTTGTGTTTTAACATTTTTATCAAAAACCAAACCATGTATTTTATCAAACTTGGATTTTTCAATACATGAATAAGATAGTCAAAATAAGTTTGTTTAAAAGTTAAGCATGCATATATAGAATGAAACTACTATACATAAACCATTAAACTTGTTTTGATCAATCTATTCATGAAAACAAATATCGGTTAAAGTAAAACCGAAAAACCATAAAACGTGTATGTTGTGCACTGGAGCATATCAACTATACTTATCTTTACACATGGATCTAAAATACACTAAACTAAACTAGGATACCTAAGTCTTCTTGATGATCTTCAATCTTCAAGCCGACTCGATCCCAAACGTGATCCACCGAGTGCAAAGGTATGATCTTGATGCTCGGGCACGGGAATCCCCAAGTGAAGACTTCCAAACTCCTCTTTTTGAAGCAATCACCAACTAATATCTTGTTACATGATCTGAAACTAAAATCACAAGATTATTAGTAAACATAACTACATGAGTTAATCATCATCAAAACTAGAGAGGAAAGCCTCCGGGCCAACAACTCTATGCTTAATGGACCACTCGGTAATTGCTCGCAGTAATTTAACTTTTTGGTCAAATATATCTCTCACCTTCAACTCGGTGGCAATATGTGCTATAGACCTATTGAACTTAGAAGTTATGTGCTCCACATGTGTCGAATTTACTCAATCATCATCCTCAAAAACATCGGGATGCGGATCGATGGGCTCTACATATTCATTGTTGGCCTGAACATCTCAACTAGTCAGTGTCATCTTCAAGATCTTGCGCTGCAAGTTGCATGCGATTTTCCTGTAGCACATCATCACTCTCATCAGACTCATCATCGTCATTGTTTTTCTGCACTGTATCATTACCCTCATCGGTGTCAATATGTATTGGTGTTGGATCCATCAAGAATATTTCAACATTAAAGGAAAAGGAGTACTCATGTCAGTTCAGTATCAATTCCTACACAAGAACTGTAAACAATACATAAAAGTTAGGATGACATCCTTGCACATAAGTGAAGAATTCAATTAGGTACACTTTTACATATTTGCACTTGGATGCTTCGCTAGTATTAAATTCATCTCAAGAGTGAGTCTTGTTGAGTGAACCTATGGTGCTTGAAGAGAGGAGACATGCGTTGTGTATGGATACACATATGATGTTGACACATTGTGGCATCTTCTCTCATTGCGCTAAATTGATAAGACTATCCAAATATTAATGTCATTTAAACACTTAATAGAAAGAGAAATGTAAACACTAAAATAAAATTCACGATTAATTACGTATTATGTACAAGAGACATGAAGTTCATTCATTCATTGTCCAAATAAAGCATACATGTGAATTCTTCTTGTATTTGGTGGCTCACAGTATCTTTCTCCACATATAACTCTACCAAATTCACACCTGAATACAATTCAAGCGTTACTCATGTGCCATCATTACTTGATATTCCTACAGCTGTAAAATACCTTTATGATATTGGCCAGTTGCACATTATGCGAATTGGATACTCGTTTAGATTAATTTTGGTGATTTGATAAATTTTCTCCACCAATTCAGACCTTGCGATTGATTTTCTGAGAATTATGGGTTTTACTATTCTATTAACATATTTTGGGTTATTATTCTCATCTATTATTAGTGTACCAATAAACCAACCAATAAGAGAGAACCGGTACTAGACATTGTAGATGTTGCACCTAATTTAGTGGGCAGAACAAAAAATTATCAAACTGCTATGGCTATATTAACAATAATACTAAGGTGTGAAAAATAACTTTAGATTGATAATGCCACTTATTTCAAACATAACTCTGTCATCAAAGAAGAGACACACCCATAGCAAAGACAAACGATCATTCCTTAGTCTAAATCTGAGATGGAATTACAATTATTTGTTAAATTCTATAATTTCACAAATTTAAAATGAATCGTGACACAGAGAGACTATCGCAGAGATAGAGAGAGGAGAGTGGGGCCCTACCGGGTTGGAGGAAGAGAGAGGAGAGTGGGTGAGAAAGAGATAAGGAAAATAGAGAGACATATCATGGCAGAGAGGGCTGCGATTGCCAAAAAATAGAGATAAAGTTAAGAGTTAGAAGGATAGTATTTTTGAATATAGGTTAATTCTCTACCTTTTACAATTTAACCATGGTAACAAGGGCTATGCGGGCTGAATCCACAGGGAGAAATCCGACAGAAGCTTTTCGGTATCTTTTTACAAACTAGATTGATTAAGTTATTCTTCTTTGTGTTAAAAGAAAAATACTATGTTAAGTCTTAGAAGTAGAAAGAAGAATATGAAATTTGGTTACAAGTTGGGGTTTAAAAAAGAAATAAAAAAATATGACCTACTAATCATCTACCACCAATAATTTATTAACCTATGCAAGAATTTACTTTACTTTAGATCAAAAAAGTTAGATCTTGGAGTTGCCTTTAATTCAAGTAAGATACATAAGATAAAAACTAAACTCTATTTGAAATAAACTATCAAAGCCTTCTAAGTGTAGAATAAGAAGAATAACCAAGATTCCACATTAAACTATCAAAGCTATCAAAGTATAGAATAAGAAAAACCATTGAAAAGTATTAACATATATGAATTTAACTAGTCATCATCATGTGCCTTCAAGAACTTTAACTAATCTAAGGGTTAATCATGCATATGATCCAATCAGTTTATTCTAACCTAGAATTAGAAGTAGTGGTGGAGAGATTAATAAGTCATGAAAAAGATTAGCTACTCATGATGAAAACTAAAGAAAGCATGGTAGATAAGAAAGAAAGTAAATAAAGTAAGTAAACACAAATAAATTAAAAAAAACTTTATTATTAATGCTGTCACCTTCAATTACAAAGAGCCTCCTTCTTTTTTACAAAGCTTGACCTAGAAGTAGAACTAAAGTCTAAAAATTACAAAAGAAATTAGGAAGAGAAACTAAAAAAAACTCCTAAGTTATGATCCTAATGTGAAGATGCTTGATTATGAGAGATTTCAGCTCTTTAAATAGGCCTCAGCGGGCCTCAGAGCTAATCACAATAGAATACAAATTAGAAGGTTTAACTCAATCCTAATTCAATACGGGAATTCAATCTTGCAGCAAGTTGGCAAATTGCTGCTGAATATGACTCAACATACGAATGCATTGGGAAGAGCGGTAAATAAAAGAATTGTAACCCTTCAAGTCCTCTTTCTGTAACATCTTGAATCATCAAATTTGAATATATCTAGTGAATGTTATGATTCGAGTACCAAAGCTGTACAGTCTGAATCAGGGTCTGAATTGATTTTGAACTCCATTTAACTTGAATTATCCTCCTTATCTCCATTAGGATTAGCTTTATCACATCCATCTTCTACAAGTATATTTTCTAATTTTGAATTTGAATTATGAAGATGATGATATATCCTTTCTTCCTCTTGATTTCAAATTGATTTAAATTGAAACCCAAAATTAGATAGGATTAGGGATAAAATGAAGCTTCTTGTATCTTTATCTTCTCATTTAAGTAACTACACACCATAATTAAAAAGAGGATTAATAGCAATATTAAATAAAGAATAATCAAGGATAAATATGCAAATGTGATGATAATAATGCAAAACTGAGATACAATCAGGCGGCGACCGAGAAGGGACAGCGATGGCAAGTAGGGGGAGAGAGTGAGGTCGTGGCAATGGCAGCAATAGCCCTAACCCTAGAGAGAGAGAGGAGAGATGGAGATAAAGATAGAGAGAGCGGAATGAGGGAGGCATCACCGGCGGTGGCAGAGCAACATTGGCACAATGTGTAATATCCCTAATCTAATAATACTGTATTTTTATTTTTCTACAAGTATTTATTTTATTTTACTAGTTATTTTAGTATTATTTGCTAACTTGATTTATTATCATTATTAGTATTAGTATTATGTATGACTTATAGACTCTTATTGCTTATATTTAATTATTTTAAATTATTACTAATGGGTAGTATTATTATTTTCATTCCAAGCCTAATAAGCTCAAGCCCATTATCCTTTTCATTTCATTTTATTTTCTTTTTATTCTAAGCCCACATGAGCTAAGCCCACATGCCCAATATCTATTTTCTTATTTCTCCATATTTCTTATTTCTTTTAATTAAATCCCAAAACCCATTATCATGAGACCCTTACCCATTAACCCTAAATCCAATCTTAATCATAATTCAAATCTATAATTTCAAATCTAAACCAAATCTCTTTGAGATTTTTAGCAACCTTCAATTCTTATCCTATCTTACTAAATTAAGCCATTTAAATCTAATTAGAATTCATATTTCTAAAATATCTTATATCCTATATAAACACCCAAACCCTTTTTTCTCTTCTTCCTCAAGAGAAACCCTAATCCAGCTCTCCCCACTTTCATCTTTCTCTTCTCCTCCAAACTCTTTCTCTTCTACTTCCAAAAGAAAATCCTGGCCCAACTCTACTCATCTCCTTCCTTCTTTTCTCCTCATGAGCAAAAGATCTTGAAGTAGAAATTGAGGAGCATGTTAGGGGATCACAAATCAAGTAAGTAATTTATTTTATCAAAATTTATTTTATCAAAATTTATTTGATATAAATTATTTATTAAAATCATGTCTCACTATAATCTCCATGAATATGTTTATACATCAAAACTCAACATTAAAATCCAATCTAAAATCCCACTAAAATTTGATGAAGATCAAATAATTTATATTTACATACTTTTAAAGTTTTTTATAAAGGATTTAAAGGAAAATTAAATTTAAAAAAAAAAAGGAAAAAGGGGGAAAATCTGGACCAGGCCTGGGCCTGGCCTGGTCCAGGCTGGGCTGGATATAAATATATAAAAAAAAAAGAAAAAGAAAAAGAAAATTTGAACTGGGTCTGGGCCTGAGGGCCTGGCCTGAGGGCAAAATAAAAAGAAAAGAAAAGAAGAAAGAAAGAGAAAGAATTTATATATTTAATTAATTGATTAAAAATATCAAAATAAAATAGAGAAAAATATAAATAATATTTTACAACACTTTTACTTTCTATGATAAAGTTTTAGACACATAGCAACATGAAATTAAATTCAAATCCCCCACTTTAAAATCATTTCTCCTTAATGATAAATCTAGAACCGTTAAGTACTTTAATAATTTAAAGCCTATTAAAAATCCAACAAAAATTAGAAATTGGTTTAAATTAAATCTACTAAATTCATTAAACCTAAAGCATCATATCTCCAACTCCCAAACTACTTAACCAAGATTTAAACTCCTTAAAATATTCTTGTAAAAATCTAACAATTTCTATTGAATAATTCATGTAGATTTATCAAGGCCTTGTAATTTCAGTGCTCAGGACTTGGATGGATCTCAGGTGAGTGTTTCCTCTTCCTTCTATAATTCTATATTGTGAGTGTTTTCCTTCTTTGATTTATTTTGTGAGTGTTCATTCTTATGTTTTTATCGTTGTTGGAATGCTTTACTTGTTGCCTTCATCATTTTAGGTAACTTTCTGTTATATTTTATCAGTTTGATGATTTGTACCAGTTCATGAGACATATATGATTGTCCACTTTATTCATGTAGATGATATCTACTTGTATTAGCTTCCTGTGTTGGTAGTTTAGCATTGTTGGCTTAAGCCTAGTTTTGATATACCTTTAGACTATGACTTGACTCGATCTATTGATTGGATAAATCAAGTACATAGTTGAGCATCAGATATATATATGGATCTTGTATTTAGACATTGAGATATTAGAGCGATATCATTTCATGAATAGATGATTACTGTTTTAGACTGGGACTAATTGTAAAGGAACTAGGACTGTACACTAGGTTGATCTTATGTTGGATTGGTTCGTGATTGTAGTTTACAATCTACAGTTTATCTGAACAATTATTAGACTTAATATTCCTTGCTTGGTGATAATTCAGTTAAGAATTTATTCGGGTATTTGAGGACAGAAGATATATTTCATGTAGAGTACTTCTCAGACTTGTTATTCTTTCATTGGTAATAACTTAGGTGATGATTCATTCGGATATTGATGATAGACTTGTTATGATGTTACCTTACTAAGAGATTAGATTACTTGATGTTTGGATCAGTATAAGGACTTAGTTGGAGTATGGATTGATCTGGGATTTATGTTATTTACATTGAATAATGATCAGTAATCAGATATGACTGTATTGGTTGAGTTGTGATTTAGATTGATCTTGAGGTAGAGGTTATCCAGAATTTATATCCTTTATATTGGAGTCTGACTTGTATTAAGATGAGATATATCAACTGATTAGATTATAGAGTATGATGAGTTGTTGGTATTGACTCATGAGTGGACTTATTCTAGACTGCAGTTATTTGAGGATGTTTCCTATTTAATATGATTGTGGTATGTGTTTGACTTGTTGATCTCGAGGACATACAATGTACTTCATGTTTAGTTTTTGATTACTTCAGTTAGTAGAGATAGAGTTGTTATGAGAGTGATCTCATTGATATTGGTGATTATAATATATGTTCAGAGTTTTATGATAGCTATTGATCGATCTGATTATTGATGACTTAGAGGATGGATATGAGTTGATTCCATACTTGGACTGGATTATTCTATTCATGACAATAGGTTGTTACTTATCCTGAATATCTGGTTTACATGAGAACTTGACTGTTTATACTTGGTATTCTACCTGACAACTATCATGTTCATGTTACTGAAATTTGCTGGGAAAATATTATTACACGGTAACAACACCCGCATGTTCACTTGTTACATATATTCCTGTTATACCGGTATCCTGTTACTTGACATGTTATACTCCTGTTATACCGGTACCCTAACTTTCACATGTTGATATTATTACCGTGACACCACTGAGTCATCCCAGAGATTTAAGTAACATGCATATTAAATAATCTTGATAAACTAAAACATGATAACAAACAACTTACACTGGGATTGGGGAGATTGATGGAGGAGACAGCGTCCGTATTTTGGGTGGACCTAGGATTTAGGTTGCGCAGCCGAAAGAGGGTTCCACTGCAGGGTTCCCGTGGGGTGACTGACACCCCGTCATGTTTCCTGTTATACATGTTATACATGTACCTGTTCCTGTTTACATGTTCCTGACTACCTTGCGGTAGGTCCTGGTTCAGTGCCAGGAGTCTGGGCCGTGGTCCCGGGTATGCACGGGACCCACCTAAAGCATGGACAATGTCTCCAACCGATCAGTTTCAATAATTTAGGGCATCGATTGGCATGTGTGGTAGGCGTAGTATGGGATGCGTCTATTACGTGTGACAATTGGTGTTCGCTGACATAATTAATAATAAACTGTTGATGTATTGTGACTGACTGTAATCACCTGATTGTATATCTATATATATCATTATGATAGACTAATGATTGTAACCAGGACCAGACTTATGACCAGACTTGGTTACTAGCTTAGTGACATGTGATAGGTATATATTTTGACATCTGTTGCTTGTTTACTGTTGTGGCATTTGCCTTCTACCTTTATTCATGTTGTTTTCATATATATATATACAATTCAGTTATTTATCGTATTGTTTTAGTCTCTTATATCTGCAGTTGTTCTTATTATTATCTATGCACATTGTTTCTTCTGCACGAGCTCTTTCCCCTTTACACACACACTCACCATGGTCGCGTTCTGACGACCCTGGATTTGCACGTCCAGATATTGGACGATTGTTTTTATTGTGCAGGTGTTCGATGAGACCGTCCATTATGCGAGGAGCTTGAGTTCCTCTATGTTTCTGGTATTTTCATCTCTTTTATATTTCTGTCATTTCCTGATTCCACCTTTATCGCTTTCAGCTGCCATTTTCTTGTCATTATTCATCTGCTATCATTGTGATTGTCATGGATATGTATTATTGCAGTGATCGATGATTATTGTAGTTATGATTTATAGCTTGTTCAGGCTAATTTAGGCTTAGCGTGTATACGTGGGGTATTTTCCTCGCGTATATACGTCGCCGACCTTCGTCGCGACTTCGTTTCCGCGAATTTTTGGGAAGCGGGGCGTGACACAATGACAGCATCGGGGCAACACAGAGGGTCCAGGGTCTAGGCTAGGGCAGAGAGGGGAGAGTGAGAAAGCTTTGTTAGGGGTTTGTGAGGGAGAGAGTGAGAAGGGGGGTTTATAGATGCAGGACCTACTCAAGATTAGCTTAGATTAGGCAAAAAAATTTTGCTAAGTATTTTTTGTCTGGGAATGGCAACCACGGACAAAGCAAAAAACCAAAAAAAAAAAAAAAGCTTTTTGCTTTGTCTGGGGTTGCTAACCCCGGACAAAGCCATGGTTTTTTTTTTTTACTTTGTCCGGGGTTGCCAAACCCAGACAAAGCACAATTGGGCAAAAAAACCACAATTGTGCTTTATCCGAAGTTGGTAACCTCGGACAAAGCCAAAATAAAAAAATAACAAAAGCTTTGTTGGCAACCTTGGACAAAGCACACTTGGACAATAAAAATTCCAAAGTATGCTTTGTCCAGGATTGACAACCCTGAACAAAACCAAAATAAAAAATTTCTTTGCTCGGAGTTGGTAACCCCGGACAAAGAACTATACATCAAAGAAGAATTAGCTTCGTCCAGGGTTACCAACCTCGGACGAAGAAAACCCCCCTCAAGAGCGGGCGCCACATTGGCGAGGGAACCGCCTCACCGCCCATGTGGCATATCAAAGGTCATTTTTAGAATAACTTTTGGGAGAGGTCAATTTTTTTAAATAATTTATTAAAAATATTTTTTTTGAAAAATTGCCCTTGTTTTATTTGACTCCCATTATAATAAGCCCCTTGGCCGAGAGAGAGGGAGGAAGAGAGGGATTCGTTTCTTCTTTTCCTTTTGGAGATTGTTTTAAAATCTTTTTTTGGATTATTAATTCAAGAAATAGACCTCTCAAAAATAATTACAAAATCTGACCTTTTCTTCACTATATTGGTGTTGCGGTTATTCTTCACCACATAGGCGAGCGAGTGTAATTTTTTTATTTTTTGGGCTTGGCAATGCAGAACTTAGGTCACTGTAGCAATTTAGGTTCTGGGTTGCCAACTCAGAACTTAAAATGGCCTATTAACAAGGTTTTGGGTTGCTAATCTAGAACCTAATATATGTTAGATTTATGTGAAGTAACCCTGAGTCCTGGTATAAAAATATGCTCATATTTTAAACTTAATTTTCAAAAATATCCTTCCGTTATTAGAGATCAAAAGGAAGTTAGTATACTAAAATAAAAGGACAAAATTACCCTTGTCATCCATGCTAAACAAGGTGAGAAAAAATTGAAAATTTTCTTTCAATTCCTGTAAAAAGATACTCATGTTCCTAGTGCCCTTCCAAAAAAGGGCACGTCCAATGTGATCGATTGTGTTGATCACTCATTCCGAAAGAAATTAGAAGGACATGAAGTAGAGCGACATGGATGAAAAGACTGAGTTTACAATGATGAGTCTACCTCCTCGAGAAAAGGCATTGTCTTTTCAATTAGTAAATCTTTTCTCAATCCTCTCAATGAATGGTTGCCAATCTTCTCTATTGAGATATGTCGGTCTGATCGGAAGCCCAAGGTACATGAATGGTAAGGAACCAAGATTACAATTAAGAATGGTGGCGGCTCTCGTTCCCACCTCTTCACTTCTACTCAAATTGTAAACAAATGATTTGTGAAAGTTGATTTTGAAACTGGTCATCATCTCAAATTCATAGATAAGAAGCTTGAGATAGATTAAAGATCTAGCATCTCTTGGCACAAGAGGAGAGTGTCATCGACATAATGAAGACTAACAATAGCATTAGGCTAATGGAAGGTGACCACTTTTTGAATGCAAACATTTTTACTGGCGAGGGAGGGATCCGTGTGAGAATGTCGGCCACAAGAATGAAGAGGCAGGGGGGAGAGAGGGTCTCTTTGTTTAAAACCCTTACAGCTTTGAATGTAGTTTTTCAGTTTTCCATTCACAAAGATAGATGATGTCCCAGAAAGTAAACAAACTTTAATCCAATCAATAAAATGTTTCCCAAATACTTTTACCAAGAGTAACTCAAAAAGGAAGTCCCAACTAACGGAATCAAAAAACCTTTCAAAATCAAGCTTAAGAAAAACTGCTTCAACATCAAAGTTGTTGGCCCAGAGGCCCTTCACTCTAGTTTTGATGATGATTATCTCATGTAGTTATAGTTTACTAATAATCTTGTGATATTTAGTTTCAGATATTTAACCAAGATATTGTAGGTGATTAGCTTCAACAAAGGTGTTTTGGAGCTATCATATGTTGATTCAAGAGCTCGAGCGTCAAGATCGCATCTAGCACTCGGTTGGAGTCAAGCTCGGTGAATCACATTTTAGATCGAGTCGACTTGGAGAAGGAGTTCTACAAGAAGGCCTCGGTTTGTTTAGTTTAAGTTTGTATTTAGATCTTGTGTAAAGATTAGATAGTGTTGATATGCTCAAGTTCACTATACACACACAGGTTTCAATTGTTTGGTTTTCGGTTTAACCGGTTTAGGTTTTTCATATATATATATATATATATATATATATATATATATATATATATATATATATATATATATATATATATATATATATATATATATATATATATGGTTTTCCTGAATAGATAGAATCAAAACAAGTTTACAAGTTTTAATGCATATTAGATTTGAACTATATACATCTATGCTTCATATACTTAGAAAAACTTATTTTGATAGTCTATTTCATGAGTTAGAGTTTTGTATTTAAACAAAACTTATTTTTGGATTTCATGTCAAAAATATAGATATAAATCTTTATATGTATATTGGATTCTATCTATATACAATATGCTTCAAAGTTGTTTCAATATCATGTTTTTGTATTTACATGTGTTTTGGAGAAAACAGTTTTCTATTTCAAAAATCTAAGTTTAGAAAATACGGTTTTTGGTTTAAGGCAAAATTTCAATATCACAAAAATGGTTCAAATTATTTGAAATATGTGTTGAATTTTTGTCACACATATTTGTATTTCAAAGATCTAATAATAACTGATTTTTGTGAAATTTATGTGATTTTATAAGATTTAATCAAAGATAAATAATCAAGTTTTTAATCCCTAAAAGTTTGACCTGGCTGTCTGCCGGTCGACTGGACCGATCGATCGAGGCAGAAGTCAGACGACCAGTCTGGTCGACTGACGTGCACAGAACGTGCACGCAGCCCAAGTTGGGAGGTCGGTCGACCGGGTCGGTCAACCGCCAGAGAGCTTCTGCTCTCTGGAAATGGCCCCAGTCGACCGCCCGGTCGACCAGCAGAGAGCTCTGCTCTCTGTTTCTAGTTTCTGGTCGAACGGCCGGTCGACCGGTGGCCCAACGGTCATAATTATGACCATCGCCCGGTCGACCCGGAAGGGCAATTCTGCCCTTTCCAGCTGCCAACGAGCATATTTGTTTTGGGGCTATATATACCCCATTTCTTGAGCTCTTTTATACAAGTTTTTCACGAGCAAATTTCTCATTCTTTCTAGTGTTTAAATACAAGTTTTTAAAAGAGTTTTAGAGCCAAAAAATTTCATCTTTATTTTTTTTATAAAGGGATTGGAAAATTCAAAGAAAAAGAAAGTCTTTGGGAAGTTGTTTTGATCTTCATTAATATTTCAATCTAGAATTTTTCCCAAGGGTATTTCTTTATGATTTTGATTTTCAAACTCTTTATTTTCTCACACTTGAGCCTATCATATCTATCCTATCTATTAGGATCTATTTTATGAGAAAATTGGTTTGTGGTTGAGAGAGACCACCAAGACTTGTAAACCTTCCATACTTTGTGATATCCCTCTAGTGAGAGGTGATTGTGTTGATATCCCTCTAGTGAGAGGTGATTGCGAAAGTGGTGTTTGCATTCCTCTAGTGAGAGGTGATTGAGTTGGAATCCCTCAAGTGTGAGGTGATTGTTGTTTGGCTAAGTGTCCATCACTCTAAGTGTGGAGGTGATTTGTGTTATGTCTTGTCTCTAGTGAGAGGTTGTATTTGTTGAGAGAGGAGTTGTGTACTCCCATATTGTATTTGCCCAAATCCTCAATGGAGGTTCCCTGTGTGGACGCTATAGCGAAAATCCTTCTGTGTGAAGGCGGGGACGTAGAGCTGGGTACTCGAACCTCGAAGCATATCCTTGTGTTTGCGTTTGATCCACTATCTCTAACTTTCTGTCTCTTATATTGTGCAATACATCATATTATTCATATCATAGATATGCTTGTGTTGATTGTGTGTGCCCATACTTGTGTTCAACCAAGAGAGCTTCAAATAGCACCTCAACTCTTATTTAGAGGAATTTAGAGGAGATAATCCAGAGCCCTTCACCGGGAATTCGGCTATACTCTTTGGTTACACTAAGTGTGTTGCATTTAATTTTTAATTCTGCATATTTGTCATTAGATTAGCCTTACACCTATTCACCCCCCTCTAGGTGTACTTTCAATTGGTATCAGAGCCTACGCTCCTGATATTAGGTTTAACCACCTAGGAGTGAGATCTTAGTTTGCTAATCTAGTGTTGCATTTGCACATACTTGTTTACATACACTCATGGATTTCATGGCACCTGCCATGTTTGATGTTTCTAACATCAATATGTGGAAGCTTAGAATGAGTATGTACCTAAAACCCTATGTTTGCATGTTTTCCTTACCGCTACCAAGAAATCTTATCTTGATAATAGCAAGCCTATAGAGGCCAATGCACAAGCCCTAATGGCACTTAGAAGCACGCTTATCAAAGAATATTTGTCTATGATTTCTCATTGTGATTCCGCTTTTGCAGTGTGGAATACTTTGACCTCTCCTGCGCTTCAAACGTCAAACAATGTGGTGGAGGAATTTAGTGGAGGAGAATCCGAACAACAATGCTACATGGTCCAAGGGAATGACTCTCTTGAGGTAAACTCGGATACTCAACTAGATGATAGTTCTTCTTGTGATGAATATATTGATGTCGATGCATTAAATGAAGAACTTTCGATTATTTGTGAAAAATTGTTAGAAAAATATAAACTTTTGAAAAAAAAAGTTTTACACTAAAAGAAGAAAATAAAAATTTGTCTTCTAAACTTGATGTTATTTTGCAAGAGAAGGTTGAGATTTCAAATGAACGTGACTCATTGAAATCCCAACTTGAAATTGTTCTAAATGAAAACAAGATTTTGAAAAATAAAAATAATTGTGAAATTATTTTGAAGAAAAATGAGGCTTTATCTTCAAAACTTGATTTTGTTGTAAAAGAAAATGAATCTTTGAAAAATAAAATTATTTTTATTTCAAAAGAATTGGATTTGATTTCTAAGAAAAATATTTCTTTGAAAAATGATATTGATATACATATTTGCATAGCTTCACCTTCTAGTATATCCATTGCATGCTCCACCTCTTCTTCTATTATTAAAAATGATATATGTATATTAAAGAAGAGTGTTGATTGTTTGGGCTCCACTTTGAGCTAATGTGCCTTGAACCACACACGGTTGGAATCCATGTTTCGAAAGAAACAAGTTTCAAATATGCATGCACACAAACCACGGCATACACATGCTCATCATGCTCATACACATGATTCAAAGTATGCTCATGTGTACACATATACACATTGTGGACGTAAGGGTCACCTTGCAAGATTTTATTATGATAGAGTACATAATATAAATTTTGTAAATAAATTTGTTTGGGCTAGGAAAGGAGCTAACCTTCATGGACCCAAAAGAGTATGGGTACCAAAAGTCACTCCTATTTTATTTGATATAGGTGTGGGCTCTCACATGACGTGAGAGTTATTGGTGCCTTGAGGTGAATGCGTTCTGAGCTAAACGGTGACTATTTTGGATGCATCACTTGTAAGGAGAGTTTTGTGGTAAGTCCACCATGATTTGGAGACATAGAGATTTGCCCTAATAGTTTTAGTAACGATCTCTTACTCTTTTAGTTTACATGCTTTCATGATTGATTTTTAGCATGTTTTAGTTTTTATGATTAGTATGTTAAATGCCATGATAATTAGACTATTGACATACATGTATAGTATTTGAGATACACCCATGTTCATATGGACCCATATTTTTGTGTTCTCATTATAGTTTAGCTATTATGTATATCATAGCTCTAATAGCACGTGCATTTACCATAATGATCATATGAGTTTTGTTTTGATTTTTACACTTCATGTTTTGATTACATGTTTAAGATGTAGTTTTCATTAAAACTTGTGTCAATGCTTGTACAACTAATGAGCCACAAATTGTTTATTATATGCTTGTACTTGATTGCTCATTTGTACCCATTAGATGTACTAGTATAGCCTAGTTTTGATGATTCATACATTTTGACTTGTATTCCCTATTTTGTACATGTTTTCATTAATATGTGTTTAACTTCATGTATTTGTTAATTTTGCCAAAACTATTGGATATACATGTATACCCTTGAGTCATTTACCTTTCATGCAAAATCTCTTTATAGACTCAATTGTGTTTGGATATGTATGTATGCCTTTAGTTTTGACAAAACATACATATACCTTGGAGTTAGTATTTTTTTTGAAAATTAAATCTTCATGTTTTTCATGTTTGTAAAGGAATTTCACATTGAGCCTTCATTGCCTATTCCCATGATTTTGTGATTACATGATTCTTTCACTGACATTACTTGATGTTTTCTCATGACTTTGTTTTCATGAGTATTATATGTACTATATAGACCTTGAGTGTTGATTATGTGATTTTCATATTTTCATGAAAAATATTCTTGTTTTATTCCTTACTTGAAGGATTTCGTACTAGTTTTTAGTTTATCATAAAACTAGTGCATATTTCTTCATTTTGGAAGAGTTTTCAATTATGCTAAAATTATTTTCAAACTTATTTTTTGAAAACCCCTTCCATCGAAGGATGGTTGGATGAGCGACCTTACCTTGTGAGCCTAATTGAAAATCTTTTTTAAACAAGTGCATGATAAGGTGGAAGGTATGAGTTATACATTTGATTCTCATTGTGTTTTTAATTGGTATCACAATTGATATTTATTTTGTATACTCATATTTGTTTCTATATATGTATGCTTCAACTTCAAATAGTATCAATTTCGATTGGTATTTAATTTTTCATATATATATATAATTTGATCGTACTTACTATATCTCTATATCTTAGAGCACAAATTTTGTTATGCTAAGCTTGTTTTAGACCTTAATGATAATTATTTTTCAATTGGTATCTTATACAAACTTATGCATCATTTTCATGAGTATTTCATAAAGGGGAAGAAAATTAATGTTTTACCTTTCAATTTGTTTTGTTTATAATTGGTATCTTACTCCCACTCTTTATGTTGAAAAATGATATCTTACCTTTCATTTGGTTTCTTACACTTCTAATGAAAAATAATTTCATTTGATATATGTTTCATTTTCAATATTGGTATCAAAAATATTAAATTGATATTATTCTCTATTTGGTATCTCTATTGCAAAATGATTTTAGTGTTTAGCCAAAAAGATTGGTTTATATTTTTTTTAATTGGTATCATGTTTTAGTTTCTATTGGTATCATAATTTGGTATCAAAATGTTTTGATATTTATTGTTTATATGCAAGGGAAGCTTAACATCTTCTATACACACACACACACACACACACATGTTGAGTGTATCTCATATTGAGGAGCTTGACCGCTCTTCTTTATGTCTTACACGTGTGTAGAGGGAGCTTCACATCTCCTTTTATACAATGTATATTATGCTTTATGTGGTTAGGGTTTAGTCACCTCTTTTCATATAAATGCATGTATGCAGGGGGAGTTAACTTCACGTCTCTCCTCTTCATGAATGTATATAGCATATACACCTTATTGTTTTGTTTTATGCAAAAAGGAAGAAAAGTATTATTTATGCCTTTAGTGTTTGTACACCTTTGTTGATGAATTGACAAAAAAGGAGGAGAGAAATTTGGAGTTTTATATATACACGTTTACTTATGTTTACTTCATATTTAATATGCATGTTTATTTAATTTGTTTTCTTTTACCATTGGTATCAAGAGCATCTTTGTTGGTATCAAGAGCAACATTATTTTAAGAACATTTTTATTTTAAAATTGGTATCAAGAGCATGTTTATTTCATTGGTATCAAATATCATGTTTATGATATTTATGTTGAGCATTCACTGCATATCTTTATTGTTTAGTGTTATGCATGAATTAAGGGGGAGCTTCTATGAAGCTTAACTTTAATCCATGCATATATAATTCCATGAGTTTTGTCATCATCAAAAAGGGGGAGATTGTTAGCCCAGAGGCCCTTCACTCTAGTTTTGATGATGATTAACTCATGTAGTTATAGTTTACTAATAATCTTGTGATATTTACTTTCAGATATTTAACCAAGATATTAGTAGGTGATTAGCTTCAACAAAGGTATTTTGGAGCTATCATATGTTGATTCAAGTGCTCGAGCGTAGCACTCAGTTGGAGTCAAGCTCAGTGAATCACATTTTGGATCGAGTGGACTTGGAGAAGAAGTTCTACAAGAAGATCTCGGTTTGTTTAGTTTAAGTTTGTGTTTAGATCTTGTGTAAAGATTAGATAGTGTTGATATGCTCAAGTTCACTATACACACACAAGTTTCAATTGTTTGGTTTTCGGTTTTTCATATATATATGATTTTCATGAATAGATAGAATCAAAATAACTTTACAAGTTTTAATGTATATTAGATTTGATCTATATACATCTATGCTCATATACTTAAAAAAACTTATTTTGATAGTTTATTTCATGAGTTGGAGTTTTGTATTTAAACAAAACTTATTTTTAGATTTCATGTCAAAAACATAGATATAAATCTTTATATGTATATTGGATTCTATCCATATACAATATGCTTCAAAGTTATTTCAATATCATGTTTTTGTATTTACATGTGTTTTGGAGAAAACGGTTTTCCATTTCAAAAATCTAAGTTTGGAAAATACGGTTTTTGGTTTAAGACAAAATTTCAATATCACGAAAATGGTTCAAATTATTTGAAATATGTGTTGAATTTTTGTCACACATATTTGTATTTCAAAGATCTAATAATAACTGATTTTTATAGAATTTATGTGATTTTATGGGATTTAATCGAAGGTAAATAACCAAGTTTACAATCCCCAAAAGTTTGACCCGGCTGTCTACCGGTCGACCGGACCGGTCGACCGAGGCAAAAGTCGGTCGACCGGTCCGGTCGACCGACGTGCACAGAACGTGCATGCAGCCCAGGCTGGGAGGCCGGTCCACCGAGTCGGTCGACCAGCAGAGAGCTTCTGCTCTCTGAAAATGGCCCCAGTCGACCGCCCGATCGACCGGCAGAAAGCTCTGCTCTCTGTTTTCAATTTTCGGTCGACCGGCCGGTCCACCGGTGGCTCAACAGTCATAATTATGACCGTGGGCCGGTCGACCGCCCGGTCGACCGGAAGGGCAATTCTGCCCTTTCTAGCTGCTAACGGATAGATTTATTTTAGGGCTATATATACCCAATTTCTTGAGTTCTTTTATATAAGTTTTTCAAGAGCAAATTTCTCATTCTTTCTAGTGTTTAAATACAAGTTTTTAAAAGAGTTTTAGAGCCAAAAGATTTCATCTTTATTTGTTTTAAAAAGGGGTTAGAAAATTCAAAAAAAAAGTCTTTGGGAATTTGTTTTGATCTTCATTTATATTTCAATCTAGAGTTTTTCCCAAGAGTATTTCTTTGTGATTTTGATTTCCAAACTCTTTATTTTCTCACACTTGAGCCTATCATATCTATCCTATCTATTAGGATCTATTTTGTGAGAAAATTGGTTTGTAGGTTGAGAGAGACCACCAAGAGTTGTAAACCTTCCATACTTTGTGATATCCCTCTAGTGAGAGGTGATTGTGTTGATATTCCTCTAGTGAGAGGTGATTGTGAAAGTGGTGTTTGCATCCCTCTAGTGAGAGGTGATTGAGTTGGAATCCCTCAAGTGTGAGGTGATTGTTGTTTGGCTAAGTGCCCATCCCTCTAAGTATAGAGGTGATTTGTGTTGTGCCTTACCTCTAGTGAGAGATTGTTATTTATTGAGAGAGGAGTTGTGTACTCCCATATTGTATTTGCCGAAATCCTCAGTGGAGATTCCCTGTGTGGGAAGTCCTGTGTGGACACTATAGTGGAAATCCTTCTGTATGAAGGCGGGAACATAGAGCTGGGTGCTCGAATCTCGAAACATATTCTTGTGTTTGTGTTTGATCTACTATCTCTAACTCTCTCTCTTATATTATGCATTGCATCATATTGTTCATATCATATATATGCTTGTGTTGATTGTGTGTGCTCATACTTGTGTTCAACTAAGAGAGCTTCAAATAGCACCTCAACTCTTATTTAGAGGAATTTAGAGGAGATAGTGCATAGCCCTTCACCGGAAATTTGGCGACACTCTTTGGTTACACTAAGTTTGTTGCATTTAGTTTTTAATTCCACATTATTTGTCATTAGATTAGCCTTACACCTATTCACCCCCCTCTAGGTGCACTTTTAAGAGTTCTGTGTATAGCAAGTATCTCATGAGCACAAGCAACGCAATCAAGAATATACCTATTCTTTGTGAAGGCCAATTGAATTTGATCAACAAGGAGGTGGATATGAGGATGAAGTTGGTTGGAAAGAATTTTAGTGATGATCTTGATGACGACATTGAAGAGGCTAATAGGCCGGACTTCATTAACCATAGGGGCTCCTTCTTCTTTTTTTTTTTTTGGATGAGGGCATCAAGGCATAATTGAGACACCGGAGATCTGCATTGCCATAGTAGAGTGGACGAATAAAGAGAGATTATCCGACTTGATGATGTCCCAAAACTTTTAAAAGAATAGAATTGGGAATCCATCCGGGCCCGGTGCTTTTTCGGTACCAAGAAAGAAAACGACTTCTCTAATATCTTTCTCATTGAAGGGGTGCTCAATTTCCCAGGAAGACCAATCACAATTTGGATAGAGAATATCCCAATTAGCATGCAAAAGAGGATGGTGAGATGCTCTAAAAATTTGTGAATATAAGTAGTAAAGGCATTGAAATATCAACATGTGTAGTGAGAATATCCTTTTGTTAGTGAGTGTATGTATAAAATTTAAGTGATAGGTTGTGTTGGCCACCCATTGGAAAAATTTAGAATCTTGGTCTCCTTGTTTGAGTACAAGAGATCAGGCCCTTTGCCGCCACATTGTTTCTTCAAGATGTTGTATTCTATCAAGCTCATTGAGGGAGGACAATTTGCGAGAGGATTCATCGGAAAAGAGAGGTCAAGTTTCTTGGATAACATCAAGCTTGTTAAGTGCCTCAAGGAGTTCAAGTTTTTGCCTTTTAACATTCCCAAATTTAGATTTTCTCCAAGTCATGAGAGCTGTCCTCATCTTGCGAAGTTTATGGGCTAGTCTAATGATGACAATGACATGGGAGATGGAAGACCAAGCACTAGCCACAATATCATGGATATCACGGTGTTCCAATCACATACTCTCGAAGTGGAATCTATTAGCACAACAGAGAGTGGAGGAGGTATGGAGGGAGATTGAAATATGATCAGAAAGGGTATTAGGGAGAGCTTGCAAGTGGAGAAAGGGAATACATCATTCCAAGAATCTGAAATGAGAAACCGATCAAGCTTAGTTGTTGGACCAAGTGAATGATCTCCCCCAAGAGGAATATGGATTAAGCCAAGGTCTCGAATGAGATCATTAAAGAAGTCCATGTCAACAATGTTGGCCTCACAACCTTGGCACCCATCCATGAATCTTGTCATGTTAAAGTCCCCCATCAAGGCCCAAGGCTCCAACATGCACCAAGAGTGAATAGTTCAGATTTCATCTAAGAAAAGTGGCTTGATAGTGCGGTCATTTGGCCCATACACGGATGAGACCAAAAAGATAATTGAGTAACCCTTTCTCTAAGCTTCACCGATAGCGAGAATTGATTGGAGACTTTACTAATTTTCTTAAAAGCCTTTCAATTCCATCCAATAAGTTGCCCTCCCGAGGCTCCACAAGAGTCAAGAACCGCTCATTCATTAAATCTAGTATCCCCAATAGAACGAAGGAGAAGGCTTAGGCATTATATATATAGGAGGAAATATATAGGCACATACTGAAATAATAGGCATCTATTCACTTGTATCTGTAATACAGTAGATAAGCAGATTGCATTTACCAAGAGATGCATAATGCTACAACTCATATTAGTCTGAAACAGGTCATGATATACCTAATGTACAGTCCTGTCTAGAATACACAGGACATAACCTCAAATGAATGGTCATGCAGTAATAATATCTACATAGAAAAGATAATTAAAACACGAAATATTACTTGTAGCATGTATCCACCATTGCATGTGACGTGAAGGGTTGAGTAATTCTATTTCTTGATTGTCATCTCATTATTTTTTCCCTCCATTTTCTGATCACCTACTCCAAGGAACTCAAAAACATAAATGGCTCAATGTCTCTTTGCGCACAGAAGAGTATTTGCGACTCTGAGTATGTTAAGTTTTACATAGCCGTAAAGTTCAAATTTCATCAATCTAATTACTTAACTATTATTAGCTTGCAACGTGTGCGTTTGGATAAACTTCCAAATCAGCACTCGGAACAAAGCTTCATTCGAAGAAGAGTATGAATGATTTTATGAGATAATGCCCTTTTACATCACCATGCAAAAGCACAGTTATTCTCCTATTTATAGCTTGTAGATGAACAAATTTTCCTGAATGTATCATTTGATGAGTTTTGGTGTTCATCCCACTGGCAATTGTCGTGTAATCGGTGGAGAATCCATAACCGAAATATCTGCACAAGCTCATCTATAAATATCATCCCTCCTCCCTTCCATTTAACCTGCAAACTCATATAGAAGCTTCAGTTTCCCTTTTGAAATCTCCCTTAGATTGTAATTATATCATACCACTTGCCAAACTTATTTGACTTTGTGTCAATTTTTTTCTAGCGACTTACAATTGCATCTTGGGTTATAATACACTTACTAATTTTGCAGGTACAAGAGGAAGAAAGGATGAAGGCTGTGGTGATTCTCCTTCTTGGTATTATGTTGGTGAGCTCCTGCTTGGCAATGCCAAGGAAGGTGTTGACTGATGAAAAACAGGCTCATGACAAAGCAGAAGCGATGCAGGGCCCCGTGGCTAGTGCAAATGTTGTGGAGAATGCAGAAGATCGTTGCATGACTGGGCCCTCGTGCACCCATCACAGAATATGTAACGCCCCGATCTTAAAGATACGGAGACGTTATGGCGACGCATATACTCGAGGTAAAATACCACTCGTATACGCGCTAAGCCTCAATTGTAACCTGAACAAGGTATAAATCGGAAGCATAATGATCAATGAACACTGCAGTAATACATATAAGACCACACATGATAGCAATGAATAACGGGAAGAAAATGATAGCTGAATAGAAGTCAAAGGTGATATACAGGAATCAAAGAATAATAACAAGAATGAAATGCAAGTATACCAGGATCAAGAGGAGAGGACCCAAGCTCCTCGCAGCGCGTACCGTCTCATCGAACACCTGCACATTAGAACAATCGTCCAATAGCTGGACGTGCAAATCCAGGGTCGTCAGAATGCGACCATAATGAGTGTGTGTGTGAAGGGGAAAGAACTCGTGCAGAAGAAACAATGTGCATAATTAGTAGTAAGAGCAACAGTAAATAGAAAAGGCTAAATAACAAAATAAAAAGCTGAACAGTAATACACATATGATAAAACATGAATACAGGTAGTAAACAAATGACACAACTGTAAATATGCAATCAATGTCAAGGCGTGTAATCTATCACATGTCACTAGGTTGGCATCCAAGTCTGGTCATAAATCTGGTCCTGGTTATAATAATCTGGTCCTGGTTACAATCATATGTCTGACATAGTGATATATAAATATACAATCAGGTAATTACAGTCAGTCACAAGGCATCAACAGTTTATTATTAATTATGTCAGCGAACACCAATTGTCACATGTAATAGACGCATCCCATACTACGCCTACCACACATGCCAATCGATGCCCTTAAGTTATTGAAACTGATCGGTTGGAGACATTGTCCATGCTTTAGGTGGGTCCCGTGCATACCCGGGACCACGGCCCAGACTCCTGGCGCTGAACCAGGACATACCGCAAGGTAGTCAGGAACATGTAAACAGGAACAGGTACATGTATAACATGTATAACAGGAAACATGACGGGGTGCCAGTCACCCCACGGGAACCCTGCAGTGGAACCCTCTTTCGGCTGCGCAACCTAAATCCTAGGTCCACCCAAAATACGGACGCTGTCTCCTCCATCAATCTCCCCAGTCCCAGTGCAAGTTGTTTGTTATCATGTTTTAGTTTATCAAGATTATTTAATGTGCATGTTACTTTAATTACTGGGATAACTCAGTGGTAGTCACGGTAACAATATCAACATGTGAAAGTCAAGATACCGGTATAACAGGAGTACAACATGTCAAGTAACAGGATACCGGTATAACAGGAATATATATAACAAGTGAACATGCGGGTGTTGTTACCGTGTAATAATATTTTCCCAGCAAATTTCAGTAACATGAACATGATAGTTGTCAGGTATATATATATAAAGAATAACCAGTCAGGTTTCACAGGTAAAACAAGATTATCCAAGGTGAGTAATAATCTACTGGTCATGAACAGACTAATCCAAGCAAAGTACTATAAACTCAGGTTCTCAAGACCATCCATACATCACTCTCAAAGTCACCAATAAGTAAAGTCGATCAATAGCTATCAAGTAATCCAGTCTCTAATATCATAACAAGTACACATCAACATCTGAATGAATCATCACTTAAATTATTATCAATGAAAGGATAACAAGTCCAAGAAAGTCCTCTACATGAAATATATCATCTGACCTTTATAACTCTAATTCAGTCCAAATCTGAATAAGTTCACATACCCTCCAATCGTCATGAACTCTAATCTTTTAATAAGGTAAGATCACATCTAGTATATCCCCAAACAGTTACAATATAGAATAGCTACTTCTGATACTTAACATCAACGACATATCATCTGATAGTTCTCATATACCCAACTATAGATCCAAATCATCACCACCAATTCATAATCCCAATAGTTCTATAATCATCTAGTTCCATTACAAGTCTAGAAATCTGATATAATAATTGTTGTTCCATCATGTCACAATACCCAGTGCCAATTTTCTCATCCTAACATACAACTCTAATTTATAAGTATTCACAATTCCTCAAGGGTTCACATTTCTATTAAGATCAAACATGATATCCCAATATTCGGTATCACCACATATACGTGCATCTAAGCTTTATTAGATCAAGTCATTACCACTAATATCCATCTCAATCACCCTCATGCTACATCTTGTTATGTCTACAACAATACTCTAGATATACATAGGACAAACATGGGGTTCTAACATGTATCAAGAATCATGCATATCATATTCCTATACATCCAACATGTAAAATAAACGGGAGATGACCGTCCACCTTCATGTTCGGCGATCTCCACACATAAACATGTAATCTAAGTATTCTACTCCGCAATTACATCACATATAAAATAATAGCTGCGATCACTTAAATAAAAGAGAGAAGGAGGAAGAGACACTCACATTGGGGAATCTGCTCGTTACCGGGCGAGTCGCCGTTGTGGACGCTGTGGTGCCGCTCTTCGCTCTCGGACTGCATAGGAAGGTAGCCATGGTACTGGGGAAGGCCTGGTTGCAAGCTGGAGGTCTCGCGCTCGCCGGAAGGGCCTGGAATCGCCGCTCGCCCACTGCTTGTGCTGCTGGTCTGAATCTGGATCTGCCGTGCGCGTCGTCGAGCGAGTTGCTGCCATGGTCGCTGTGGTGCGGTTCCTCACCAACGGACTGCATGGGGGGTGGCCAAGACACTGGGGAGGGTCACCGTGCTGGTCTCCGGCGACGGGCTGGCGTGGATCGGGAGAACGACCAGCTCGCCCGAACTTGCGCAGATCTGGACAGCCTGCAGATTTGGGCTGTTCCTCGCTGTTTTGGTTGTCGGTGGCTGTCCAGGTCTGCAGGAGGGAAGGAGGGGCTGTTGGAGGAGTCCGGGGCTGTCCTCGCTGCTGGAGGATGAGCAGATCTGTTGGAGGTTGCGGCCTGAACAAGGGAGGAGGTGCAGATCCGCAGGATGACGGCTAGATCTGCTGCACAGATCCGCAGGATCTGTTGGTGTTGCTGATGCCGCTGCTGGTTGCTCCTGTCCTTGCTGCTGCTGTTCATGGGCGCAAGGAGGCAGGGAGGAGGTGGTCGGCTGTGCGTGGTGGAGCTCGCGGCCAAGGGAGGATGGAGAGGAGGTCCACTAGCTGCTGGGTGCTGCCGGCCAAGGAAAGAGAAGTATGGCAGCCATCAAGGAGGAGGATGTGCGCTGCAGTTTTGGGATTGGGGAGAGATTAGTTTAGGGTTGCTAATTAGGTTTAGGAATTAATAAGGTAGGTTTATATATGGGAGTATTGGGTTATAGGGTTTGGGTTTGGACAACGGTTGCGGGTTAGGCTCCAATGATAAGTATAGGGTATTGGGTTTGAGGGTAGTGGGCATAAGCCAACTGGTTGGGATCCAATAGAAGAATGGGTGTTGGGTTTAGGCTAGCGGGTATTGGGTCAAGGCTAACAAGAAGAACACCACCACCACCACCAAGATTAGTATTAACATTAATACTAATATCAAAATAATATAATACTAACACTAGTAATAATAATAAATAACGGTAACAATAGCAACACTAATAGTATTAATAATAATCACAAGAAGGAAAATAATAAATTAAGTTGACAAAAGAATTTGTAAATTAAAATAAATACTTTAGGAAAACAAAGATACAGTATAATTAGATAGGGGATATTACAGAATATCACTGGGCAATTATCCTCCCGGAGCAGATGCTGGTGTAGAAATTGATAGTAGCATAAAGAATTGATGACAAATATAAGGTTACCCGGTTATTAGCATGCATGTTACTGTAATATGAGCGTGCGCACGTGAATCTTAACTTGGGTTCTGCTGAAGCATAATTATCATAAGTATCTACGCATGTGTAATAAGGTGCAATGTAAATAAATAAATGGTGGATGATGTACACTTATTAGCAATTATCTATTAAGAGGGTCCATACATATTATGTTACTTTATTGGCCAGTTTCTACGAGGAGGAACATCTAATTTATTTGCAAGAAATTTCACGTGGAAAAATTAAAATCTAGAATAGAAAAGATAATGATCGTTAATTGGTAAACAGTAAAACAAATATGAAAAATCTGCAGGAACAAGTTTTCGGGTAAGTACTGAAATTGATTCCACCATGCCGTTGTCCTTCTTTTAAGTCTGTAGGTCACAAACTTGACATGGTCTTCCATGAGAATATATTTTATTTCAAACAACTTATCAAGTTTCTCAATCCAAAGTAAAGATGACTCAAGATCAAGATTCCCGTCAAAAGAAAGGATTTAAACTCATCAGAATTTGAGTAACCTCCTCCTTTGTCATGAAAAGAATTAGTAAACCTGTCTCTCTTTTAGGGTTAGAAAATCCGATTCTTTATTTAGGGTTAGGATTAGGAACCCCTTACATCTTTCATAGACCATCCTTTCATCTTCTAATCATCCATGAAATCATTGTATTGATACATGGGACTTTACAATTTCTCTTTGTAGAAAAATTTACTAAATTAAGGATGTTGTAGAGAATATCTTGGTAGTGGATGATGTGGTGGAATTGATTCCACCATGCCATTGTCTTTCCTTTAAGTTTGAAGGTCACAAACTCCACATGATCTTCCATGAGAATATATTCCATATCAAACAACTTATCAACTGCCTAAATCCAAAGCAAGGATGACTCTATCAAGATATCCATCAAAAGAAGGGATCCTAAACTCTTCAGGATTTGAGTAACCTCGTTCTTTGTCATGAAAAGAATTAGGAAACCTGCCTCTCCTTTTAGGGTTAGAAAATCCGCCTCTTTTATTAGAGTTAAGATTGGCTAACCCTCCACACCTTTCATAGACCAGCCTTTCATCTTCATAATCATTTTCGAAATCATTGTATTGATAGATGGGACTTTGTAATTCCTCCTTATAGAAAAATTCACTAATTGATGTTATTATAGAGAATATCTTAGTGGTGGATGATGTGGTGGATTTTCATAAGCGGATTTTGTTTAAAGAACCGTCGTAAAAAATCCAAAGGTAAAAATGTGTATTTTCATCAAATTTCAAAATTGCCACCGCCTTTCGAGATTTCACGGTGGTTCCTCAAAAAATTGTCGTGAAAAATCCAAAGTATTTTTCATCGAATTTCAAATTGTCACCGCCTTTTGATACATGTCGATTGTGACTCTGATCGACGTGAAAGCTCATTTCTGTACTAGTGTCAATTAGCAGCGCAGGTGACACTGTGATGTAGGTGGTGATGCAAGGTGACGCACGAGTGCGGAAGCTCGTGGAGAAGCGAGCAGATCCAGCAGTGATCCAGATAGAAGCCACACGAGGTGCATCCAGCAGTGAATTTAATTTGATCACCTGACACTCAAAGTTACACTTCGGATAAATTGCTTCGATTCCTTAGAGAACTCATGTTTGATGTGGATATACTTAGAACTAGCTGCATAATTAGGTTACTTCACATTAGAGAGTATTTGCAATCCCGGATATGTTAAGTTAAACTATATGATTTTCAATTTTATTAATTTGATTAATTATAATTAATATTAACCCGCAGTGTGCACCATAAATAGAAAATACTTCTTCATAGAATCAATAAATAGAAGAGTTTTGTATGGATGAACTTCCAAAGCACTAAAAAGGAAAAATTCAGTTGAGAAGATTCTATTAATGATCATAATGCCTTTTTCATCGCCACGCAGAGGCACAGTTAATCCCCTATTTATAGCTTGTAGATGAACAACTTTTCCTGAATGTATAATTTGATGATTTTTGGTGTTCTTCCCACTGGCAATTGTCGTGTATCGGTGGAGAATCCACAACCAAATGCTCTGCACAAGCTCATCTATAAATATCATCCCTCCTCCCTAACCAACAAACTCATATAGAAGCTTTAGTTTCTCTTTTGGAATCTCTCTTGGATTGTAATTATATCATATCACTTGCCAAACTTTTTCTACTTTGTGTCAATTTTTTTTCCCCTAACGATGTACAATTGCATCTTGGGTTATAATTAACTTAAAATTTTTGCAGGTACATAAGGAAGAAAGGATGAAGGCGGTGGTGATTCTCCTTCTTGGGATTATGTTGGTGAGCTCATGCTTGGCAATGCCAAGGAAGGCGTTGACTGATGAAATACAGGCCCATGACAAAGCAGAGGCGATGCAGGTACCCGTGACTAGTGCAAATGGTGTGGAGAATGCGGAAGCTCGTTGCATGACTGGGCCCTCGTGCACCCATCACATAATATCAAGGGGAAATTATCCTCCCGGAGCAGATGCTGGTGAAGGAAATTGATAGAATTAAGAACTGATGAAACATATAAGGTTCCCCGGTTATTAGCACACATGTTACTGTAATGTGTGCTTAGCACACATGTTACTGCAATATGTGCGTGCACAGGTGAATCTTAACTAGGGTTCTGCTGAAGCATAATTATCATACCTATCTTATACGCATGTGTAATAAGGTGCAATGTAAATTAATAAATGGTTGATGATGTACACTTGTTAGCAATTATCTATTAAGAGGGTCCATACATGTTATGTTACTTTATTGCTGAGTTTCTACGAGGAGGAGCATCTAATTTATTTGCAAGAAATTTATTGCAAACTAAATATCGCCATGCATGCAAGGGTGATGCCGGCAACTGAAATAATAGGCCACATTTATTCACTTGGATTTGGACACTGCATTTACACAGAGAAACATACTGCCACAACCCTGCGACTTTTGGGGATGTTATCCCGTGTGGGGATTTAATGTGATTGTATTTTAATCAGTTCTGCATTCCGTGACTTTCGGGGACATGTTTCATGCTCCTCTTATAGTTTCATTATTTCTCATTAATGAAGCGGGGTGGACTTTCCACATTTTACTCAAAAAAAACATACTGCCACTACTCATATTAGTCTGAAACGAGTCACGGTCTTCCTAATATATACTGTTTGGAGTACACAACCCATAATCCTAACTGAATGTTCACGCAGAAAAATGAAAAATCCAAAGTAGAAAAGATAATGATCGTTAATTGGTAAACGGGAAAACAAATATGAAAAACTGCAGGAACAAGTTTTCGGGTATTGTTAGCATCAGTACTGAATTGATCACCTGACACTCAAAGTTACACTTTGGATAAGTTTATTCGATTTATTAGAGAACTCATGTTTGATGTGGGTCAACACTGGTACTTGGAACTAGCAGCATAGCAAGGTTAATTACTCTATGTTAAAGAGTATTTGCAATTCCGGATATGTTAAGTTAAACTATATAATTTTCAATTTTATTAATTTTATTAATTTGATTAATTAATAATTAATATTAACCTGCGGTGTGCATCATAAATAGAAAAGACTTCTTTATTGAATCAATAAATAGGAGAGTTTTGTCTGGATGAACCTCTAAAGCACTAAAAATAAAATTTCGTTTGAGAAGATTCTATTAATGATCTAATGCCCTTTTACATCAACATGCAAAGCCACAGTATTCCCCTACTTATAGCTTGTGGATGAAATTTTTTTCCTGAAGGCATCATTTGATGAGATTGCTGCTGTTCATTCCACTTGGAATTGTCGCGTATTGGTGGAATATACATAGCCAAATACTGTGTAAAATTTCCTTCTATAGATGCCAGTCCCTTTCCCTATTATTTCACTAGCAACTCAAAGAAGCCTTATACTTCCGAATTTCTGTCTGATTGTAATAATCATGTCACTTTCTGAGTATTTACATATGACAGTTTCCTCTAACAACTTACAACTTAGGTTGCGTTTCGTTTGAAAGAAAATTAATGAGGGAAAGCAAAAGAAACTGAGGAAAATCTTTTTTGCATTTTTGTTGACTTTTCTCTCTCTCTTTCCTAGAAACCAAATTATGAAAATGGATTTCTTTTATTTTCTTTATTTTTTTTTTCCTTTTCCTTTTCCTTTTTTGCCTTCTCTCTTCTTAGCCAAACACTGTCATAATGATTTTGCCAGTACAAGAGGAACAAGGATGAAGGATATCGTGATTCTCATTCTTGGGGTTGTGTTGGTGAGATCATGCGACGCAATTCTGTGGTATGTGTTTTTGATTGATGAAACATGGCTGGTGACATTCTAAAGCAGCAGGAGGCAGGAACTGGTTGGAAGTGGAAATGGGAGGAGGATGGAACAGCTGGATACACTGGGAACTTGCTCAGCCATCATAAAGTAAACAACCATTTCCAGCTTGGATGCTGGTAAAAAAAGAAATGCGTGCGTTAGAAAACAATTGGTGACATATATATGTTTTGCAGAGTATTATTAGCATGCATAATGTTAATTACTATATGACGTGCGTGCATGGGTGTTTCTTAATTAGGGTTTCTGGAGCATGGAACTGAAGCTTAATTATCATAAGTATCTATACATGTGTAATTAGGTGCACTGGAATGTAAACAAATAAGTAGGGGATTATGTACCTCAATTAGCAATTATATTATCATAGGAGGGACAACATTATACTACTGTATTGGACCATCTTAATTAATTAATTTGTAAACAATTGATTGCGAAACAGAAAAGCACCATGCATGAAAGGGTGATGAAACAACTGTTACCCGTTATTGATTAATCTGACAATGAGTCATGGTTATCCTAATATGCTGTTAGCAATACAGAAGACAGAATTTTAAATCAATGATCAAACTAGAATATCTAAATAGTAAAGATAATGACCATTGATTGATGATAGTAACGCAAAAGTAACTGGAAAGAACACTGAGAAATACTAGTAACACACACACACACACACACACTCTCGCCACACTCTTGCTACATCTTAATTGAATGCAGACAACATTGCATCCCTTGGAAGATTGGCTGGTTCATATTAATAAGAAGACAACAAAAATGCAATATATATTGCTCACATCATCAATGTACATCCTTTGGTCTCTATTATCATGGAATATGGAAGTTATGGGTTAGAAGCAAACAATGTTGCCATTTATTTGGAGTAATGCACTGTCCTCAATCACGGAACAATTACAGATTCTGTATCCTGACATACAAATTGCACAAGAGAAACTTCTGTGTCATATATATGTAACCTTTCACGATATGTGACCTTTCATGATGTATTTGCAGGGAAGACTTGAATTTTGTTTCCATCCTTTTTGTGCACCTGTGTTTGCAGGTGGCATGTATAAAAATTTATAAAAAAAATATGAACTGCCATGCTGAACTGGTTTTTGTCCAACTTTAGTTGCCAGCAATGTGTTTGGTTAGACGAGCCACAAAAGGTTGCCCTTCGGCTAAATGCATTATATTCTTTGGTCTGATGTAGATCAAAATTGAAGACCAGATGCATATTTATAATTGTGAATCTCTGATCCTTTTCCAAGTGAATGAAGTAACATTATGTGTAATCATCAATCGGCTTGTTTAAATTATGCCAATTTGCTAGATTATACAATTTCCACCTCAAGCTAAAGAGTTCTTGAGTAATGATGTTTCCAACTTAATATGCATTAAGGTATAAAGTTGATCACTGTGCGAGCTGCCCAGGAATGTAGTCTAGTAATCATCAAGAAGCAAAGATCCTTTGATACAACTTTCCAGAAAATAGCTCAACTTTCCAGAAAAGTGCCGCAAATGGCTGAACTTGGAAGGAATGAATGTACAGGTTCCTAACAGTTTTATTGCAGCCCTAAGGTTAATATGCAAAATAAAATGTCAACAGCAACCTTTGGAAGAACTCTCTCATACCACTTGATGCCTAGACACTTCAAGACATCATTGGCTAATTTACCTTTCATAAGCTATGGCCTTTGTAGGAAGCACTTCATCAGTGTCTGGAACTAAAAAGCTCAAGATGTAGTAGTTGACCTATTCCAAATTATTTTTGACATAGTTCAAATGGTGTAAATGATTCATCGCGTGCATGCTTGATTGGGCAGAAAAAATATTTCAAGGATACTGGAGAATAATCAAAACTCAAAAACCAATCACTATTAGTATTTGGAGTGCCCATATTCATTGGAGAAGAATTCAAGTTCAGGTGGAGGTGTTACAAGCTTCACAAATCAAGCACGGACGTGTATATGTATTGTGCATATTATTAGTCGACTAATAGGTCTTATTAGTCGACTAGGTCATGGGCTAGTCGACTGATACTTTGGTATAGTCGCTAGACCCTGTAACAGAGAGTTGGATTCTCAGATTGTATTACAGTAGTCAACTAGACTCTGGGTGTAGTCGACTAACACTGGGTATTAGTCGACTAATAAATTTTCTAGTCGACTAATACAGGTTCTGGCAGTTTCCTAAAACGGATATGTTTCCTATTTTGCTTTGGATACAAGTTTTCTATTTCTCTGAGGCGATGCTGATTTGATTATTAGAGTGTGTGAAGGACTAGGATCATCCTAAGTGCCTATATAACCCCTTGGGGGGCATTTTGAAGGTGAGTTAAGAAGAGTTAAGAATTCAAGAGAATTGCAGATTTTCACCATTGAGAGTTGTGAAAGAGAGATCTCCTTGTAATTCTTATATTTTCTTCTCTGTTTTCACTAAATATTTCTCCCTTCCTCCCCATGGATGTAGGCACATTGCTCAACCACATTAAATCTTGTGTTCTTTGATTGTGTGGTGATTCAGTTTCAATTGCTTGCAAGTGGTGAATCTTCTACGCTTCCGCTGTCGAGTCTTCAACTCGGTGTTTCTCTATTGTTTAATCGGCAATAGATCATAAATAATTGGTATCAGAGCGATGGCGAACAAGGCGACCATGATAACCAAGTTCGAGGTGGAGAAATTCGATAGGAAGTCCAACTTCCTGTTGTGGAAGATGCGAATAACATTGTTGCTTGTGAAGGAGGGCACACACAAGACTCTGCTTGGTGTTGGGATGAAATCATCAAAAATGAAGGATGATGAGTGAAACGATATCGACTTCTGTACAAAAGCGACAATCATATTGTGCCTATCAGATGAAATTCTCTACAACATGATGAACGAGGAGACAACTGCTGGTCTTTGGTGTAGGCTGGGGAGCCTGTAAATGACGAAGAGTTTGTCGAACAAGCTCTTCATGAAGAAGCAGTTATATAACCTTCGAATGAAGGAAGATACATCTATTCTACAATGTCTCAATACTTTTAATAGAATTTTAAGCGATCTGTTAGCTCTAGAGGTTAAGCTAGAAGAAGACAAAGCTCTTCTGTTACCTTCTTCTCTTCCATCAAGTTATAACCACTTAACAATCATTATCATGTATGGTAATGAGACCTTAGAGTTAGAAAATGTTAGGTAAATGCTCCAGAACAACGAGCTGATGAAGAAAACAAAATCTATAAAGGAGGTCTCAAGATTATTTGTTAAGGGCCAAAGCGGAAGATCAAAGAGTAAGGGACCATTTCTAGCAGTTTCTCTTGCTATTTTTGTAAGAAATCAGGACATATCAAGAAAAATTATATGAAATACAAAGAGATGGTGAAGAGAAAAGGCGACAAAGATTCTGATGGGGCTAGTACCAGAGGAAAGTCAGATTAAGCCGGAGTTATCGAAGAAGAAGATGATTCATGTGATGTTTTGACGACTGAATTAGTAAAAGGTAAATACTCAGATGCTTAGTTACTTGACTCGGGGTGCACATACCACATGTGCCCAAAAAAGAGTGGTTCAGTACTTACAAGCCTTATGATGAAGGCTCTGTCCTGATGGAAAATGATACCGTGTGTAAGATTGTTGGCATCGACAACATCCGTATAAGGATATTTGATGGACAAGTTCGAACACTCGCGAACGTTCTGTTAGAATTTACTTATTATAGAAGAGGATCGATTACATTTATGTATAGATCTAAATAGCATGTATGATGAATCTTAATAAAGGAGCTTTAGATAACATACCTTTTCAAAAGACGATAAACTATCCCAGATCTGGGTCTTCGCTGTAGGGAACGAGATGGAGAGCCTTCTCTCTGCTAAACCTAGCCTCCTATGGGTGGAGAATAATGCGTAGTTACAGAGAGAGACTTCCTCTCTATATATAATCTTTTGAAATGCCCCTAACCCTAATTATAGAGTAGTATCAGGTGCCACGGATCTTTACAACTTAGTGCACCTATTAGACACACCTAATATGTTGACTAACATAAATTTCACGTGTGCTGTGATATGGGATAGAAAATAGGGTATGAATCGAATCAGAAAATATCTTACACGTTCAACACATTCCGAATTTAAAGAAGAATCTTCTCTAGTTGGGAGCTTTGAAAGCTCGAGGGTAAGAGTTTTTTGGTACAAATGGAGGAATTAAAGTTACTAGAGACTCCATGATGATTCTCAAAGGAGAATGAACAACAAACTTATACAAGTTGACAGGAAGCATTATTATTGGTGATGCTTTAGCTGCAACAAAGAAGGAGGATAATATAAGACTTTGGCACATACGTCTTGGACACATGAACGAGCGAGGTCTTCAAGTCCTATACAAAAGTAGTGCTCTACCAGGTATCAAATATTGTAAACTTGATCTTTGTAAATTTTGCATTATGGGTAGGTAACGTACAGTGGCTTTCTCTACATCTCAACACAAGACAAAGGGCGTGCTAGATCTCATACACACGGATGTGGGAGGGTCTTCGCCAGTAGCATCCATTAATGGTATTAGATACTATGTTACTTTCATAGATGATTTTTCAAGAAAAGTTTGGGTGTACTTCTTGAAGTAGAAATCAGAAGTATTTCAAAAGTCTAAGGAGTGAAAAAATATGGTGAAAAATCAGGCGGCGAAGGTGAAAGTCTTGAGATTCAATAATGGAGGCGAGTACACATCTAAAGAATTTAAAGATTATGTAACAAGTAAAGGCATTAAACACCAGCTAAGTATTACAGGGCGATCAGAACAAAACGGAGTAGCAGAGCGCATGAATCGGACACTTACAGAGCGTGCCTACAGTATCAGATTACAAGTTGACATGTTGAAGGATTTTGAGCAGAGGCGGTGAATTGTGCGAGTTATCTAGTAAACATATCACCATCAACTGTTATTGATCTTCAGATCTCAGAGGAGATATGGCGAGGAGTATCTATGGACTATTCAACCTTATGAATTTTCGGTTGCCTGACATACAGCTTGGTTGATAGTCAGAAAAGGAAAAAACTGCAGTCCAAGTCTAAGAAGTATATCTTCATCGGATTCATCAAAGTATGCTTAAAATGACACATAAAAGATTTCTTTCAAATTTAAAACATGACAAGAATTTAAAACTTGTCTGAAAGTTTCTATGAACTCCATTATAGTGCCTACCCTTGACAGATCCCTCAAACTGATGCTTGATGCCCGTAAGAAAATCTTTAGTATTCTCCTTTTAGAAATTTCACCAAACATAATGAGACCTATAGAACACTTAATTATGAGAATACTCATCTTGTTGGTCTTAATCTATTTGTCAATGGATACCTGAGTAGCTGTCTTTTGAGCATTAGTAGTTGGTCAATAATGGGCTAGCACAAAATTATAGTCAATAAACACAATGTTATCTAGAGTTTCATCTTTCATGATGAATAATTTGAGTATGTCAAGGTCTTTTTTTAAGTCAAATGCTTCTGAATTAAGGTGAGATCCATAACTGCAGCGGAAATAAATTCTTGACAGGATTAATATTTATTGGCACATAATAAAATTATGTGAATATATATGCATTAATTGTTTACTGTCACGAGCCTATCTGGGGTTAGGATGGTTGAGTTAGAGTGGTATTGTGTTCATAGTTTATACCTTTCCACTCTGCGAGTCCGACAATCATCAATTTAATCTTGCCTTTGGGCAATGACTAATTATGATTGTACCCAGTTGATTATAGAATCATGTTCAAGACTAGACTAACCACGTTCGATTTAATTACAGACACTTCCTATCCTTTGGGCTTAGGGTTATCCTAATCTTACCGACACATATAGTCTATCTTACCCTACTAGGTTACTTAAAAATTCTATAATCACCTTTGGGTAATAGATAAAACTTTAAATAACCTAGTACTACTGTCAATCTTAATGAGTCACAACTAGAGGGTCCCAAAATAAGAGTAAAACAAAATATGTTACTGAATAGTCTACCTTTGGGTAGATTTATCTAGTCATATTAGGTTTTACTCAAACGATCGTTAATCTTATCTCACATAAACTCCATTGGAGATACTGTACTTAATGAAATGTGATAATATTTGCTTTGATCAATGAAATCTTAGAGAAAACCCTAAAAAACTTTAATTGAACACAAGTAATGATATTCACATTCACAATTTGATTAGAAAAATCACATTTACCTTAAGTTGTCAAAAGCTTTACTGATGTTGTCGATTATATAGGATAAAAATACTTTCATGAACTTATACGAAACTAATAAGAAATTTATACAAACTTAAAAGGAAAATTATGATTGTATATACTGAATTTCAAATATATTTGTATATGCAGATCAAAATTTGCTATTTAAGATTAGAATTAGTTTACTCGCAAAGCATGTGAATCTCATCATTCATGGAATTACATGATTTTAAATAGCAATAATTAATATTTCAAATACATCTAATCAGATAAGAGAAAATAAACTTAGATGAAATTCAGCATCTCAATTACAAGTCCCCAAATAATATAAATTGAAATTGCAATACCATAATTCTCAACTTGAACAATTCCATAATAAAGGAGTTTTGAACTGTAAGCAAACAAATAGCCAAATAGGCATACCTCTGAGAATTCACAACCAAATGGATAAATAAGACATGAAATGTCTAGCCACCGTGATTATCATTGTGGTTGTATCATATATTTAATCAATATGCTATTTAATATCATTTGTGTTTTAATCACAAAATCATAATTTGAAAATCTCTACAAAATTATCGTTTTAAAATCTACACAATTTTTCAAGAACACAATGTAGATTGACAATCCACATAATAGAACACTAATAGGGTCCAAATCTAATATTGAAACACATAATTAAAATGCAAAATAAAATTTTCAAATTTGCCACATGCATCCATTCAAACAAACAATTTGGACACTAAAGAATATCACTACCCCCCCTTTTTTTAATTTGAACACTAAAGTACGTGTATATCTGAATATATCTTAACAGAAGAAGAGAAACTTATCTCTTTTATTGAGATTTAAAATTCATCTTACTTACATGCATAAAAGATGATGAGAGAATACTTGACGTGCCTTACTTATTTGATGAATATCATTAGTAAATTTCTTTATTCGGATTCAAAAAGATCAAATTCTTTAATTAAAAAAGTTTTAAATGAAAATCTCCAAGAAATACAAAATTGTTGCAATTTAAAAATACTCATGAATAGATAATATTTTAAAATCAAATATAGTTCCCGTGAATAGATAATTTAAAAATTGCTAAGATATCTTTTCATATCCTTTACATGAACTCTAAAATAATTTCTTGTAAATTCAAAAAATCCAACTTGAGAGAGAATATTCTCTTGCATGAGCAAATCAACTACTCATTGGGATCCATATCTTTTAGATAAAAATTATCCAATCTACTTATCTCAGTCCATAACTTCATTATTTATTATCAAAATAAGAGATAATATTACAAGAGATTTTTAAACTAAAAGACAATTAAGATAGGAAAGAGAACTTGTCTTATTTCTAACCCAAACAACATATTTAGTGTTCATCTACATAATCAATTGTCACAAGGGACTCTCTGGATAATTTTTATCTTTGGAAAGATTAAATTTGAAATGCCATAGGAAAAACATATTGGGATATGATCTGAAAATAATCAATTCAATAATCGAAGAATAATCAATTCCTTAAAATCTGAGTCAAATGGCCAATAAACAATTCCGAAAGTTTCCACCGCAAAAATTAAAGGGGAAAAAATACTAAAAAAAACTTTCTCGCATCTTGGAAAACATAACTTTTGTTTATTTGCAAGGAATTTGTATGTACACCTAGGGTTTCAGAAGATGAAAGGGTAGGCTTGAGATCCGAGTATGCATAACCCTAACCTCAACCCTAAACGAAATTTCTCCATAATTATTCTTAAACAAAAGATAGATTCCATACATGATTTGATCTCAAAACATAAATAGCATATCAAGGCTCTGATACCACTTGTTAGAATTTATTTATTATAGAAGAGGATCAATTGCATTTATGTATAGATCTAAATAGCATGTATGATGAATCTTAATAAAGGAGATTTAGATAACATACCTTTTCAAAAGACGATGAACTATACCCAGATCTGGATCTTCGCTGTAAGGAACAAAATGGAGAGCCTTCTTTCTGTTAAACCTAGCCTCCTATGGGTGGAGAATAATGAGTGGCTACAGAGAGAGATTTTCTCTATATATATAATCTTTTGATTAGTGGTCTTCTCATAATGCCCTAACCCTAATTAGAGAGTAGTACCAGGTCCCACCGACTTTTACAACTTAGTGCACCTATTAGACAAACCTAATATGTTGACTAACATAAATTGCACGTGTGTTATGATATGGGATAGGAAATAGGGTATGAATCAAATCAGGAAATATCTTACACGTTTAAAACGTTCCAGATTTAAAGAAGAATCTTCTCTAGTTGGGAGCTTTGAAAGCTCGAGGGTACAAGTTTTCTGGTGCAGATGGAGGAATTAAAGTTACTAGAGACTCCACGATGATTCTCAAAGGAGAACGAACAACAAACTTATACAAGTTGACATGAAGCATTATTGTTGGTGATGCTTCAGCTGTAACAAAGATGGAGGATAATATAAACTTTGGCACATGCGTATTGGACACATGAACGAGCGAGGTCTTCAAGTCTTATACAAAAGTAGTGCTCTACCAGGTATAAAATATTGCAAACTTGATCTTTGTAAATTTTGCATTATGGGTAGGCAACGTACAATAGCTTTCTCCACGTTTTAGCATAGGACAAAGGGTGTGCTAGATCTCATACACACGGATGTGGGGGGCCTTCGTCAATAGCATCCATTATGGGTATTAGATACTATGTTACTTTCATAGATGATTTTTCAAGAAAAGTTTGGGTATACTTCTTGAAGCAGAAATGAGATATATTTCAGAAGTCTAAGGAGTGAAAAAATATGGTGGAAAATCAGTGGGGGCGGAAGGTGAAAGTCTTGAGATCCAATAATGGAGGCGAGTACACCTCCAAAGAATTTAAAGATTACGTAGCAAGTAAAGGCATCAAACACCAACTAAGTATTACAGGACGACCAGAACAAAACAGAGTAGCAGAGCGTATGAATCGGACACTTACAGAGCATGCCTGCAGTATCAGATGACAGGCTGACATGTTGAAGGATATTGAGCAGAGTCGGGTTATCTGGAAAACATGTCACCATCAACTGCTATTGATCTTCATATCTCAGAGGAGATATGGCCAGGAGTAGCTATGGACTATTCAACCTTATGGATTTTCGGTTGCCTGACATAAAGTTTGGTTGATAGTCAGAAAAGAAAAAAAACTAGAGTCCAAGTCTAAGAAGTATATCTTCATCGGATTCATCAAAGGAGTCAAGGGTTTCAGACTTTGAGATCCCGAGAAAAGGAGCGCCTTTACTAGCAGAGATGTGATTTTTGACAAAGAATTAATATTGTGAGAAAAGTCAGAGATGGAGGATAAAGCGCAAGGTGGAGCATCAGACAGTTCGGAAGACACTCAGGAAAAGGGAGTTGAGTTCTCAAAGATCCCTAAAAGGCCTGAAGGGTTAGAAAAGGACTCCTCAGATTCAGATAGAGACGATCAAGAGGCTACTCAAGAGTAACCTAGACTGTTGAGGTGGCCAGTCAGAGTTAAGGTGCCACCAATAAGGTATGGTTGGGATGATAATCATGTTTCTTTCGCATTAGTAACAGAAACAGGTGAGCCTAACAGTTACAGGAAAGCTATCGAGGCAGATGACCACGAGAAGTGGATTACAGCCATGGATCAAGAGATGGAGTCTTTGGATAGAGACCAAACATGAACATTAGTCGATCTTCTAAAGGACTCCAAGGCAATAGGCTGCAAATGGGTTTTTTACAAGAAGGACAATGAGCAGTACAAGGCAAGGTTAGCTGCCAAAGGATATACTCAGAAAGAGGGTATGACTACAATGAGATCTTCTCTTCTGTAGTCAAACATACATCTATTCAGATGTTATTGGCGATAGTTGTTCAGTTTGACCTAGAGTTGAAGCAGATAGACGTTAAAACAACATTTTTCATCGTGAACTGGAGGAGAAGATATACATGAAACAACCTGAAGGTTATATTCAGGAAGGTAAAGAAAATAAGGTTTGTCTTCTAAAGAAGTCCCTTTATGAACTTAAGCAGTCCCCCAGGTAGTGATACAAATAGTTCGACTTTTTCATGATCAAGGTCAGATAGAACCGATGTGAATATGATAGTTGTGCTATTTCAAGCAGAGTGATGATCCGACATATTTTTTGTTATATGTGGTTGATATGCTGATTGCTGGGAGAAACATGACACATGTTCAGAATTTTAAAGCTCGGCTAAAGAAGGAATTTGACATGAAGAATTTGAGAGAAGTCAAGAAGATCATAGATATGGCGATCACTCGAGACAGAGGCTCAGGCAGACTTTGGCTATCCCAGGAGAACTATGTTCTCAAGGTGTTAGAGAGATTCAATATGACAGGAGCAAGACCAGTCACTACTCTTTTGCCAGGTCACTTCAAAAATCCTCTAAGCAATGTCCACAATTACCGGAAGAGAAGGAAGAGATGTCTAGAGTACCATATGCTAGTCGGTGTAATCACTCATGTATGTTATGTTTGTACTAGGCCTGACTTAACCCATGTAGTTAGTACAGTAAGTCGGTTCATGTCAAATCTAGGAAAGTAATATTGGGAAGAAGTGAAGTGGATGCTACGATATCTGTGAGGGACTGTGACACTAGGCTTGGTGTTTCAGAGATTGAAAACGGGGAGGCCTACGGAACTACAAGGCTATGTCGATGCAGATTATGCAGGAAATCTTGCTCAGCAAAGATCTACGACGGGTTATGTGTTTACAATAGCTGAGTGCGCCATAAGTTGGAAGGCGGAGTTGCAAGATATAATTGCTCTTTTAACGACAGAGGCAGAGTACATGGCTGCAGTTGAGGCATCAAAGGAAGCTTTGTGATTGAGAGGATAAATTGAGATATTTAGTATCATACAGGATTCAGTTCGGATTCATTATGATAGCCAGAGTGTGATCCATCTCGCTAAGAATCACAGGTATCACAAGCAGACGAAGCACATTGATGTGAGGTATCACAAGATACGTTAGTGGGTCGTAGATGATAAAGTGATCGATTTGATAAAGATCAGCACGAAGAAGAATCCAACAGATATGATGCGAAGACCATCCCGGTGGAGAAGTTCAAAGCATGTCTAAACTTCATCAAAGTTCTCCAAAGGTAAAGTGACGAACGAGCTCTTGGGAGGGAGCCATGTGAAGTCACAAAAGGAAGAGAAAGCAAAGTGAATGAAGCAGAGCCCAATTTTTAGGAGGGACTCAATGAACATGAGTTAAGGTGGAGATTGTTAGTATTTGGAGTGCCTCATATTCATTGGAGAAAAATTCATGTTCAGGTGGAAGTGTTACAAGCTTCACAAATCAAGCACGAACGTATACAGATATTGTGCATGTTATTAGTCGACTAATAGGTCTTATTAGTCGACAAAGTCATGGTCTAGTCGACTGATACTTTGGTATAGTCGACTAGGTCCTGCAACAGAGAGTTAGATTTTCAAATTGCATTACAGTAGTCGACTAGACTCTGGGTGCAGTCGACTAATACTGGGTATTAGTCGACTAATAATTTACCCTAGTCGATTAATACATATTCTGACAGTTTTCTAAAACGGATCTGTTTCCTATTTTGGTTTGGATACGAGTTTTCTATTTCTCTAAGGCGGTGCTAATTTGATTATTGGAGTTTGTGAAGAATTAGGATCATCCTAGGTGCCTATATAACTCCTTATGGGTGGCTTTTTGAAGGTGAGCCAAGAAAAGTCAATAATTCAAGAGAATTTCAGATTTTCACCATTAAGATTTATGAGAGAGAGATCTTCTTATAACTCTTATATTTTCTTCTCTATTTTCAATAAAGATTTATCCCCTCTTTCCCGTGGACGTAGCACATTGTCAAACCACATTAAATCTTGTGTTATTTGGTTGTATGATGATTTAGTTTTAATTGCTTGCTAGTGGTAGATCTTCTACGTTTCCGTTTCCGCTGTCGAGTATTCAACTTGGTGTTTCTCTGTTGTTTGATCAATGATAAATCATCAACAATCACAATTTATCTTGGCAGCCATTTGGATGCTGCTAGCTAATATCTAGCAACATGACAGCAAAATGAAAACTGATTTGATATCCATAGTGTACAGTGGCTAATACTCCAGTGTTTCTATGAGCAAACTTAAAATATTTTCCCACTGAGAAAACTTTATGGTTGATCACTGTAACAGCTAGATTCACGGCACTGATCATGTTTTAAAGCTATATATATGTTTTATAGATTTGTAACCTATTCCTAAACGAACAGTAGTTTAAAATAGGGTGAAAGATACTAATTGATTGATGGCTTTTAGTGTTATGAAATGCATAAATCTCGTCCAGAAAAATTTAATAATGTGTAGATAGAGATGAACAATGTGGATAGTGAATGCTCACTCATTGGGTGGTTCGCCGTAGAGTTTGATTGGTGCATACAAACTAAGTTTATCCTAGTGAACAATAAAGTGCATTTATGACTAAAAATCACCAAGAATTCTTTCATGTAGAGTTTGCCCCAAAACATATCCATTGAGGTATCCGACTGTATTTAGCAAAGCATGTGGAATCAAGGGATAAACCCTTCAATGTCAACGTACATGCAGAAGTTCACTTGGTCATCCTATATGAAGAGTCTTGACGAAAGGCTGACAGCTTAAATCTTTCAAGCAACAAAGAGTAATGTTAAATCACCTGAAAGAAATTCCTTAATGAAACAGGGTGTCTACACTTGAACTTTCATCTCTTAGATTCTGCAATTATGTCGATGGTTTTGGGGTGCTGGACTTTTTTTTGAAGAGGGAACAAATGAACACTATAATGGTCCAGATATACTCTCCAAAGTAACTGAAACACAGACCAATTTTGAGGAGTTTCACCAAACAGGATGGACAATCTCAGGTATCTTTAACCAGAACTTGTTCATTATTCACAAACAAACACATCTCTTTTTTTGCTAGAAAACAAAGAAATAAAAAGATAGGAAATCTGGAATAGAAATTATAATTCATACTGATGAACAAACTTTTGTTACATGGAAACCATATTGAAGGCTCATACAAATATGCTCGTGGCATCTTACAGAGTAAAGTTTTAACGCATATACTTTGAATTACTTCATATAATGCTCTATGTACAGCATCTATAGACCTGTTGGCAAGTAGCAGCATATTTTGTGAATTCTAGTTATTGATGTCTCCTCCATCACTTCCCCAATCCTCTCGAGGTATGTTGTGATGATTGTTTATCTGATCATTAATGCTCATCCCATCCACTTGTTCTTGAATCTGTTGTGTAGATGCCATATGCATATTCTGGTCATCATCTATAGCCCTCAGCTCTCTAGGATTACTGCGAACTATACTGGCCAAGGATATGACTAAAAGTAAAGCAAATACCTTCATGTTTGATCCTTGTAGCTTCAGCCTAAATCAAGAGCAAAAAGGAAAAAAGAAATTAGTAGTAGAAAAAGGTTTCCAAAAAGAAAATGAGAAGATCTAAAGAAGCATGTCTTACTTGCAGTTCGTTTGAGGGCTTGCAACTTCCAGGAGGAAGAAGATGCTGTTACATACATATAGAGGAACTGAGTAGACAAAGAGTAGTGGGTTAGCAACAAGAAATTTTCCGTGGCCGGTGCACCAATGTCAGGTCCACAATGGTGGGTGTTTTTCTCCCATTAGATAACAATTCCAATTCGCAATAACATGGTGGAGGATCTCCCTCTTTTTTCAGACATCACTCAATAAAGCCTACCAAATAGGCACAAAATCTAGTGCCAATTGCATAATTGTCACTTTGAATAGACTTAAGTGGTTGTTGCATTAAAAGATCTTTAGTGAGGCATTAAGCCCACCAATAGTCATTCACCACCTCGCAATCGAAAAATCGATAAAAATTAATTATTTTTTGATGTGATCACCACTAGACACATTTCTTTTCACAAGTGGTTTGAGCTCTTGGAGGAGACAGGAGAAACTATAACAAAATTCCCCAAAGGGAGTGGGAAAGAAAGTTGACAGGCTTGATATATATAATTTAATTCATTACTTGCTATTGCATCTATTGGGAGAGACAAGCTTTTAGTGTCAGTATGATTCTAGAGATACTATAAATGGTAAACAGTGGGTACTGCCTTTTCGCAGATACTCTGACCATTTATTAACTGACTGGATACTATATAAGAACAAGCAGTGCAGTAGGTTCTGTTGCTTTATTCTGTATGGCCTTTATGCTCCTAAAGACAAGCGAATACTTTCACTCTGAGATATTATACTGAACTGAACCCATGAAGAAATATCTCTTAAGACATCATTTTCCCACCGATATTATATGTAGAGTATTAATTGATTAAGCTTTCCATAAATGGAACATCCTGCCTCTTCATAGACAATATCTTTCAGTAAGATTTGACAGCATGCAATTGGTGAAATGGCAATCGAATAAGGGACGATGCTGGAAAGTTCTGTACACAGTTACACGTACTTTGTGAAAATTCAGTATAGTATAAAAATGAATGATCACTAATAGGAATCTTGTGCGGTGGTGAAGGAAGAATTCGAGGAATGAGGAGATCCAAGATTCAAAACCTGAAGGGGAACCAGGTGAGAAATTTACAATGTAAGAATCAAAATAATAGGTACAGTAAAAACAACTAAATAGTAATGCTGGATGATGGCTATGGTCCTCTCACCATCCACTCTTCACATCCTACATAGATTTATGGAGGTTCTTACAATAGAAAATTTTACATTATAGTTGTATAATGAGTGGTGGATCTATAAAACTATTTGCTTTCTACAAAATATAAATAAATAGCAATGATAGCATAGCATTAGTAACAAGGAGGAGAAGAAAGAAAACCAAACGCCATGTGTTAAGAATGTCTCTCCAAACGGGTTTTTTAAAAATTCAATCTGGACATCATCCCAGTTTTTTTTACCTATCTCAAAGAGTATCATTCTATGACAAAAGATGAGATTTCCAAGTTCTTATCAAAATCCAAGTCCAAGAAGTTATATTTCTTACAAGTATATATCATTTCAAATATGTTAGTTAACTATGCAAAAAGTTACGTGTTAAACTCTGGCTGGATTAGTTAGTTTTCTTTTTTAAATAGGAGTTTCTATATCTTTAGGAGTCCTATTTAATTATGAGTTGAATTTGTAATTACTTATAAATATAGTATTGATGGAGAAATCTATAACTCTCTCAAATCTTTTCCTCTGAAGTTCTAATATAGTATTAGAGGAAAAAATCAAATCCTAACCCAAACCTCTTCTGCTTCGGAAATCTTAATCTTAGTTGTCACCCATCTACACCAACTTCTTCTTCTTATTTTCTTTTTCTTTTTCTTTTTTTTTCTTTTTTAAGATCTAGTAATCTAAAACCAAATATCCAAAAATGTTACTATTCATGATGGACAGTACCACGCACGGTACATCGTTAAAAGTAAAGGCAAAAAGGAAATTTTGTTTTATGTAAAACCCTAAACTCTCTTACCATCACCACCACAAAATCCTCTTTTCTTGACCTCCTCACCACCACCACATCTCTTCCCCCTGTCTATGTGACATCACCGAGGCCCCTGCTACTCCGTGCGTACTGATGGCCTCTTGATACTCTGAAAGAGATGGATTCCAATGAGCAGAATATTTTTCATGTTGCTAATTTGTATGAGAAGTTATTCTCACTGCGACAAAAAAGCCGTTCTCTATTTGACTACTACTTTAAGTTGAAGGGGACTTTCGATGAGTTAGATATCAATCAACCTTACTGGATTTGAAAGTGCTTCCACAATATCGTGATGAGCTAGCAGCGGTTAGATTTATGTCTGGCCTAAATACCTCCTTGGGTAATCAAGTTTAAGACAAATTCTTGGTGGTTATATAGTTTCGTCTCTCTGCCACCTTCTCTCGAGTTCATCATGTTTTTATGGGAAGTAATTCTTCTTCTCGTGTTTTTTTGACCTCTTCTGGTGATTCTGCAACACGCAAACTTAGCACATATAGTATTCCCACTGCTAGTTGGCTGATATTTCAGCTGGATGTGAAAAATATATTCTTGTATATAGTGGCCTTGAGGAGGAGATCTATATGGAGTAACTTCTTAGGTATGTTTCTAAATGAGAGAATATGGTGCACAAGTTCAACAAGCTGATATATGGTCATAAGTAAAGTCTGTGTGCCTGGTTTGATAAGTTCAACCACATCATCTTTGAAGTGAAGTTCTAGAAGTGCTATTCTAATCATTCTATCTTCATCACAAGATTTCTTCAGGTTTTGTGAGTCTTAATGTTTATATTGATGATATTGTACTAACTGAAATTTATGTTAATAGTATTGAGAAAGCTAATTTTAAGACTTAGTTTGTGATAAAAAATTATGGCCAGATTAAGATACTTTCTTGGAACTGAAATTACTCATAATAAATATGGAGTAGTTCTTTTTTAACGGAAGCATGCTTTAGACTTACTAGAGGAGACTGAACTACTTGGCTGCAAGCCGATGTGTACTCCTATGGACACTACTGTTGATTTATAAGATGTGACTAGATCCCAGTTTCTCAGTGTAGGAGTCTCGTAGGTAAACCTATCTATGTCACATTTATAAGACCAAATATTGCTTATATCGTTGGATTGGTGAGTTTTTTAGGCACAAGCCTAGAGAGATTCATTGAAAGTATGCCTTGAGAATTCTGACATACATCAAAGGATCTCCAAATAAAGGTCTATTGTATAAAATTATGGAAATCTACGAGTTGAAGCTTTTTCAAATTCTAACTACGCATGGGATAAAAGAGATAGAAAGTCTACATATGGCTACTGCACGTATGTTGAAGGCAAGATGATTATTTGGAGGAGTAAAAAGCAGAGTATCGTATCTCGTTTCAATGTTAAAGTAGCTCATACAACGTGTAAGATGATGTGGCTAAAATCCATGTTGTGGAACTTAGCTTCAATGTGGACGTCCGATGCCTAAGTACTTTGATAACAAGGCTGCTATTTACTCAATAGCAATCCAGTTTTCATGAGAGAACTAAGTATATTGAGGTGGATTGTCATTTTGTTCGTGATGCACTTTCTCGAAAGTTGATTTATATTTTATTCACTCTGTCTTCTAAAGAGCTTGAAGACATGTTTACAAACATGTTTCTCTTAAAGTTTTCTCGTACTTATGTAACAAGCTGAACATGATAGAAATTTATGCTCTAGTTTGAGAGCGAGTGTTAAATTCTTGATTAGTTAGTTTTCTATTTTATTAGGAGTTTCTATATCTTTAGGAGTTGTATTTAGATTATGAGTTGTATTTATAATTGCCTATAACTAATAGTATTGAGGGAGGAATCTATAACTCTTTCAAATCTTTTCCTGTGATACTACTTCTGCTAATGCAAGTATTTCATTGAAAAGAAGCAGAAAAATAGAGACAATAATACCAGGGAAAAAAACTAGCCCTACCAATTCTTAGACCCTACCAATTCTTACTGCAAAATGAGTCATGCCAAAGACCACAGAGAGCCATTGACTCAGATTCTTTCCACTAACTCTTTCAAGGCCTGTAACAAGAAAATAAGATTAGAATTCATGAAGATTAGAATTTGTCTCATCCATTATGAAAAGAATGGATAATTTAAATGCCTCTTTACTCTCAGAGGCAGACCGTTCATTTTTTATGCATGGTTGTTAGTGTATCATTCATAGAAAAGTTACATGTCTCACGCTCGGAAATCCTTCATTTATGGTTAGAAGGCAGTGGATTGTGTAGTCCACTTCTTGGACCAAACATCAAGCTCGATTGAATTTGTATGTTCGAAGAAGCAAAGTCTAGAATGAAACTTTGTTTGATTAGATAGGACGGTATACAAGAAGAAATTAAAGCAAACCTGACAATACTGAGGAAAGACCCCTAATTACATGGTATAGCAACATCCCCATCATAACGTATTTGACTTGTATTGCGGTAAAGGAATAAAGGTACTTCCGGATGAACAAATCCAGAAGGGAGCAAAGAAATATATTCTACCTTGCCGAAGGCCTTTTCTTCCCTGAAAATAGCAACACTGTTTATTTGATTGTAAATTTTGTTGTTAGCCTATCTAGTTTAACAAGAAAAGGATAAAAGTGCAAGGCAATATCCATAAAATTCCCATGTTTCAAATTTCATCTTCATATTGATTAAGCATCTACGCTTCATTCATCAGTCATAATTAAACTTGAATCAGAATAATAACTCAAATACCTAAAGTGATGGACAGTTAGCAGGCATAGCAACAATTCGAACCAAAAGGCTTGACTAAACGTATTTATGGCATAACCAATTTTTCATTATACCAAAAGGACTAACCCTATTAGAGCCTTGGGTCTAAACATGCCTACCATCTCTTATAACTCTACCCAATACGATACTCAGCTATCTTGCGCATCCTTGCCACGCGCCACCCCCTTGAGCACTCCATTTTATAAAGACACATGCCCTTAATAGTTTCCTTCAGGATTCGAGAAAAGTTCACTCATGACGTTTCAAAGAATGAACTTTATGACAAGAGAAAGAAAGACTCCTAAAACACAAGTATCAATTAGGAAATGAGGACTTTCTTCTTCCAAAAGAGGTTAAATGATGATCTTGTTTGAATGTTGCAAATCACTACCTCCATCAAATCCATAATCACATAGACAACAAGAAACAAGAGGTAAAATATCTTGTATATACATGGTTTATCCTGCAGATTTTGTCCATACCT